>VMKM01001469.1:0-138774 GCA_008360985.2 Macquaria ambigua
AGTAGAGGTGACATGGCCAGGCATTTATAGTCGTGGATGTTGTGTGTTCCTGCAGTTCTGTGGCAGCTGCCTGACTGACTGCAGCTAAGCAGCTTTACAGCTTAGAGTGTGTGTGTGTGTGTTTCAGAGAGCGAGAGATGATGATGATGATCTTACCGCCATTGACAGATTTTCTTTGCTTGTTTCCAGAAAATACGATTTGAGGGCGGTAACAGACCAGATGAGTTGTGGTTATTTGCTGCTCTATTTTCTTAATGTCTGGACCTCAGAGTCAGGGTGTCATGTGGGGTCACTTAAGCGGCGTTTCCACCGAGCAGTCCAGTTCGGTTCGGTTCAGTTCAGTTCAATACATTATTTTTGTGTTTCCATTGGCGGAAGTGGTGGATGGTACTGACAGAACCACTCCATTCTGTCACGTTTTTTCGTTACCCTTGTGTTGAGGTATCTAGCACACTGACCCAGGACTTAAAGGTGGATCTAGAAACACTGCAGTCCGTTGATTGGTCAACAGAATTGTGCGACAAAGGACTCCATGCACAATTCTGCAGTATTTTTCTTTGCTGCCTGCAGCCTTTTCTCAAACAAAGCTCGTCTCCTTGTTGTAATAAACAGCCACATACCGAGAAGAAAGAACACGAAACATTCGATGTCCTCCATCGTGCTCTTGTATTCCTTTGTTTACTGTGTCACGTTAGATATGATGTGGTTGACCATCCTGTAACGACCCCGCCTACATTTAAGAGTTCTGTTTGCAATGGAAATTCAAAACAGATCTAGGGTTTAGGTACATGTAGGTACAGGTTTCAGAGGTTCTATACCAAAAGTGTTTGGTTGAGACACAGCTTTAATTTGAATTTCTTTATGATTCATTATTAGTAACAAGATAAAATGAAATCCTTTTTTACAATGTCATAATTATTATAATCCGTTGGCAGGTCCCTGCGTTGAAAATAGAAAAATGAAAAGGTTAAATTCACATGTCAACATGACTCCTCCCCCCCTTGTCAGGGTTTTAAGAAATTTGGGGCCTAAAAATGGAGTCTTGCTGGGCTCCTTCTTTGTAGAGATTCAGATTGTGTTGTTAAACATGTCAACAGCATATTGCTCACCAACAAACACAACAGTCCTCTACGTTTTGTGACATTTGTATTTGTTGCTCCACGACAACTGGATAAAATATTTTGAATGGGATGTGTTTTTTATTCAGGGGAAACCACCATGCTTGAAATGCCTGTTTCTATAAATTCCTGCTCTGCACTGTGTGTCTCTGTTTTATTTGTATAAAAAGTATTAAAAAAAGACACAATAAATCTTAGTTTTTCTCTGTGTCCAATCACCAACAAATCACAGTTATTCTTTGGAGAAAATCTAGTTCTCAGAGGTGCTGCATGAATAAAGATATCTAAATATGGGCAAATATGCCAAAATAAAAATGTAAATGAAATTAAAGCTGCAAGCAGCGATGAACGGGCCCTCGCACACCTGCGCACGTCGGGGAGCGCGGCGTCCGCCGCTTCACGACGCGTCAGACTATAAAACGTGTCATTTCCCGCTGTCACTAGGTGGTGCTACGACCGTGGCAGACAATTTACATATAGACGCCTCCTGGACTACGTACAGTCCAGTTATAAACCACTTCCTGTCCACACAGGACAGTGTGAGTGTCTGTGTGTGTGTGTCTGTGTGTCTGTGTGTGTGTACACAAGATGTCAGCTACAACACACAGACACACGTAGAGCAGAGCAGAGAGAAGCTGCTGCATGTCAGACTATAAAACGTGACATTTCCTGCTGTCACTAGGTGGCGCTATGACTGTGGCTGAAAATGTACATATAGACGCCTTCAGGGCGGGGGGGTCATGACACGTGGTAAGTTTGGGGCCTCTAGGACAAAGTATAGTCCAGTTATAAAGCACTTCCTGTGTGGCGGCGAAACACCTAACTTCCACGCCACCTCACGGGCAGACCGTGTAACAAAAACAAAATCCACGAGTATCGTTTGATGGCCATCTTGTTAAGAAGGCATGGTCCAAGTTTGAAAGTGATCCGATAATATCTGTAGGACGAGTTCGCAAAAGTACGAGGGCAGGAAATGGCCAAAAATGAACAGTTTATTAAACATAACTGACTTCCTGTTGGGTTTAGGGGGGGGGGGTGTCCCCACAGGCTTTTTTGTAAGTCTGGACATGATACACATGCATACCAAATTTGGTGCATGTAGGTGAAACGTGTAGTTTGTTAAACGTCTGTAGGTGGCGCTACTGAGCCATTTTGCCACACCCATGTGGGAGACCTATAAAATAAAAAATTCTTTGCCATTTGTGACGCATGTGCAAAATTTGTTGCTTAGGGCCTCAAAAGTGCTATTGAATTGTGCAAAGAATAATAATAATCCTTAGAAATACAATAGGGTCCTACGCACTGGTCAGTGCTCGGGCCCTAATAACTGATCCAGGAGAATGTTTAGTGTTTGTGGGACACTGGCATAAAGCTTACAGGATGTGGATGTCAATCCTTAACATGTAGCTTATGCTTTCAGAAACATGAACACATGACCTTTGACCGGGTTTATAGAAGAGCTGAATATTTTATAAGCAATGCATTCAGGTCACATCCTATATAATGCACATACTGTATTATATACACATATGTATTATATAACTGTATAATACTGTGTTCATCTGCTGGCTGTACATGTAGTTTGGTGATGGATTCAGCAGCTTTCGCCATTTTACCAGAGACTCTATAACAGAAAATGACTTGTATTCTGAAAACAGGGGTTTGCATCATACATACACATCATGTACTGTATAGTGTGTACTGTAAGTGTAAGGGTGGTTATTTTGCTTCTTGTTTATTTATTTTTTAAAATGTATGTGTATTCAGGGAAGGTATCTTTGAGTGAGACTCATCATCTTCCACCTCTTGTCCCAGTAATCTGATTAAGACATGCCCTTCATTGAATAAATGTATAAAAGTCAAACAGATGCACCTCCTGCTGTTAGAAACCCTGACGATGACCTACACAGGTCAAAATTGGTTATTTTTTACATTTGTCTTATAATTGAGCCATGTAACTAATAGGCTCCACTGCTCCTGTATGTAAACTTTGCTTTTGCACACATTTAAAGGTTTACTTTCATTTGACCAACGGCCGCTCATTCAATTCATTTCAGTTCAGTTCATTCAATACTCTGTTTACCTTGGCAGCATCTTCATTTTGATGTGAGGGATGTGTTGACTGCAATGTTAAAACTGAGAGGAAGTGCAGTAAAGATCAGTTCACAATAATACAATTTTTTTTGTTTAACCAAATATATTTTAGCTGGTTCCCTGCATTTGTATTTGCTGCAGATGTTAACGTCTCCCTCTCTCTCTGTGTCTCTGTAGAACCTTCTAGCATGTTTTCATAGCGGTTCAGACAGTTTTTCTGGAGACGCCTGTGAGGTGAAGGTGGCGGCCCCGTCCCACTCCCCTTCAGCTGAGGCTGAGTACTGGAGGATCAAAGCAATGGCTCAGCAGGTTGGTGTGACTGAAATGTTCCAAAAAGTCCAAATGTTTTTAAACCATAAAGGTAAAACGCAATTTTTTTTGTCTCCTGTGTGGCAAGAAAGAAACGAGCACTCAGGACAAACATGAGCCTGAAAGTTCATGAATGAACCATGAAGTGAAACATCTTCCTGCCAGTGTGGATGCCCTTTTTACTCTATTATTCTGTTCATATTTTTTACAATTTAATGCATATATACGAATATATTTTTATCTTTTTTCACCATATATTTACAGACACTAGACATCATGAATAGGAGAGGAGGAGAGCTTGTTGACATGTCCTCTTTGTGTCCCAGGTCTTTATGTTGGACACCCAGTGCTCTCCAAAGACGCCCAACAACAAGGAGGGCTTTGAGCACGCTCAGTCCTGCGTTCTCATCATCGAGCTGCCGGCTGACCAGCAGTCCAACGGACACACTCAGAAGAGGTGGACAGCACACACACACACACACACACACACACACACACACACACACACACAGAGGCATGTTTTGCTCCACATGTGATGATAATTAACCGACATGGTTTCATTTTGTAACTCACCCAAACTAAAACTACATCCCCCCTGCTCCTGACCCCAAAATAAAGTCTAACAAAAACTCTAAGCATCAGGAATCCTCTGGGTATTTTGTGACTGGCCGGATTGTTTTTCCTCTTGCTGAGGAGTTCAAGGTACACACAAACAATGAACATTGTTTGTCAGTGCTTGTGTGTTTTAGACTTACTGAATTGACTTTTAGATTCAACTAAAATATTTACTATGCAGAAGTTTTCAGGATGTGAAGAGTTCATGCATTTTACTGTTGTCATATGCATAGCCAAATTTATTTTCAATATAATTTGTTTTAGAAGCCAATTTTCAAATATTTGCAAAATTGACCTGCGTTCTATTTTGCCTTTCGGGTTCCAGCTTATTTCGTACTTTGAAGCCAAGATTTCTGCAGGTCCCAACAACTTGTGATAAAACACTTGATGCTTTGGTGTGTTTTTACCGACATACAGCATGGACGTACATGTTGTCTTGTCTTTGTATGTGTCGGGCTCTTTAGTTAACAGCTGTTTTGAAGACTTTTTAAAATGGAAATATGGGATGGAGTACAGAAGTATATTACTTCCTCTGTCAGTAACTTTGGAGGATAGTTTGTGTTCACACATGTACATTTTCAAAACTAAGAAAGAAAACAAAATCAGTTTTGCAAAAAAAACAAAAAAAAAACAAGGACATATAAAAAAACCTGATTGGAAACAGAAATGCAGCCTAATTGACTCTCTAAATCTAAATCTAACTCTCACTCTCACTAACTGTCTTGCTTGTCTTTGTGCTGCCATGGTTACAGGAAAATTGGGTAAGGCTGTGACATCCGTGACATTGTGTTTGTTAGATTTAACTGTGTGAAAAATAATTCACCTGTAGAGCTGCACAATGTGGAGAAAATAATAATGTGGCGTGTGACAAATGTGTCGTATATTGGCGTAATGAGAAGCGATAAATCCTGGTATTGAGGTTGGATTAGCTGTGTGATGAAATGAAAATTATTTTTCAATTTATTTTTAAAATTTTAAACAGATAATAATTATACAACTGTATTTTCTACATGTCTATTATGCATTCAGTAATGTACTGCACTAATCTGCTGAGTGAGTGAGAGTGTAAAAATATAAGGATAGATTTGCACCAATTGTTATGTAGCCACAAGTTAGCATTCAAACCAAACTTAAGCCCAGAATGCTAACATGTTGCCTAAAGAAAATGGTCTGAATTTCTATTTGTACATTTTCATCAAAGGATCATTTTAATACATCGCACTGAAGGAACTTGATTTTTCTTCAACAGAGTGTCAAACTAAGAACACAGGACACCAGCTTTTTAAGCCTCTGCTGTTCTGACATTTAATGTGGAAATTTGCACCACTGTCACCATACAAATATGATACGTTGTGCAGCTCTATCCACATGCTGTACCTGCATACAGTGCAGCTGTATAGTGCTGAGTGTGTGTCACATGTAGCTCCCTGTACATGGCATGACATACGAGTCCTGTTGAAATGTGTGTGAGTCCCTGTTGATCCTGTGTTGTGTCAGTATTTACTTGAACCTTCTAACGTTTAAAGTCGAGATGAAATGAAAAAATGCTTTTTTAACCCTTTTAGATCACACTCCCGGTCATATTGTGCACCTATTTAACAATATATGCCAAAAAAAAAATATATAAAAAATACATTTCTTTGTATTCTTAAACCAAAATCCAATCATGTTTTCTTCCTGTAAAACAAAATATGACGTGTGCTTACGTAAGCTTGAACCAACCAATTTCAACCAATAATATCATGACATCCACCAATCAATCAATCTTCAGCTTTTAGCAGCACAGAGCTAAGATTTACTTAATCCAAGGACGAAATATTCATCCTCTCCCTCGTCTTCCTCCACCTCCTGCAGTCCGAGGTGCCCGTCTGCCTGCTGTGGTAACGGGGGTGATGAAGGTGTTGAAGGAGGCGAATAGTCCTCTACGATCTGATGGAGGCTAGAATCCGATTCTGAATCACTGTAATTCCCCATGTTTGTTACGACATGCCCACTTTTCAACGTTCAAATCAAATTCCTCCCAACGTTACGTCCTGCCTGCCGATCCTGTTTCGCTCTGAAATACGTCACGATACGGAAGCTAAATACTCTCGAAATGCCGTTTCATCTCGACTTTAACCAATCATGTAGGTCAGCTGGTAACAAATATGGCTACTAATACAAATCAGCCTGTCCTCATTGGTCCAACAGCAATTCGTGACTGCTAATTCTTCATTAAAGCCTTTGTGTTTTTGACTGCTCCCACTAGAAATTCAATATAATATACTGGATCGCCTTTAGATGCTATAAAACTTGTTTTTATGCAGCCAATGTTTTAGTCTGTTAGGTTCAAGGTGGGGTTTCTCCAGTTTAATGTAAGAATCTGCAACATAAAGAGTTAATTTTTTACTTACTGTTAAAGTTGTGAAGCTATTGAAGCTTATGGCATGAAACAAAAAATGTCAGATTTCAGAGTCAAAGTTTCAATCATTTAGAATTTTTTGGAGCAAGAAGGGCAAAACTTGTTCCACAGACCTTATCAACATATGAAGAAATGAATGAAATTGGACTTTATATGAGGGGAAAATGTATTTTAGCTCATCTAAAAGCCAAATTATCTTTAGAAGCCACAATACGGTAGCTTTAAATTGATTTATCACAGCTTAATTACAGTCAAACATTGTTTATTTCTTACTTGAGGCAACAGATTGCCCTGAATGTGATTTGACCGCCATCCTGGTTTCTGAATCCTGCAGGATCCCGTTCCGGACCATCGTGGTGAGCCTGCTGTCCCACCAGGTCCTGCTCCAAAACCTGTATGACATCCTGCTGGAGGAGTTTGTCAAGCAGCCCGAAGGTCATGAAAGGGTCACACCTGTGACCTCTGACCCCAGCAGAACCACAGCAGGCTTCCTGCGCTACATCTCCATGACTAATTTAGCCATAATCCTGGATCTGCTGCTGGACTCTTACAGGTTACTGCAACAATAAAGTCAGGCATATATGCAGATGACAGTGTGATATGGATCTGTAATCCTGCTGAGTTCAAGAATACAGCTGACTCGTCTCCTGATCTCTTCTTCTGCAGGACAGCGCGGGACTTTGATACTCGGCCGGGCCTGAAGTACCTGCTGATGAAGGTGTCAGGTGTTTGTGGAGCGGCTAATCTTTACCGTCAGTCCGCCATGAGCTTCAACCTGTACTTCCAGGCCCTGCTGTGTGCCACACTGAGCCAAGCTGACAGCATGACCGCACAGCAGGTAGGAACCAATCGTCGAAACTCTTCAGTGGTTTATATTCAACGTTATTTTGTATTTTTATTAAGTCCTACATGTAGTTTAAAGCTGCACTAATACCTAAAATAACTTTTTATATTAACAATGGACTTGTGTGAAAGAAGTCACTCATAGTAACAAATCCAAAGAGAATTATCTGCTGACTTTCAGCCCAAACTTTACTGTTTTCAGTCTCAGCGCTCTGATCAACCAAATTTCCAGCAGCAGCAGGCAGCTGTCTTCATTAAACAAGCTCTGTTAAACCCACTTTATGCTCAGCACCAAACAACAGACAGACAAAGTTAGAGACTAGCTGGTGAAAAAAGTGGAACAACTAGCAACTAAAGAGCCTGATGTTTGTCTGAGGAGTTGGTGGAGAACCGACTGAATATTGTTCTTACATCCATCAGTTGTCCAGAGACACATCTCCAAATAAATGCTAATGTTGCTCTGTGTCTGCTTAATCTGTAAATAGGCAACTGTTAGCTAACATGTAAGCCATATCAACTTTATAAGGCTATAATACTGTATGTCAAACGTGTGTGATCTTCAGCTTTGAAAATGATTGCTGCAGCTTAAAGTTAGTTTTCAGTTTGCCTTTGCTAGCTTTAGTTTAGTTTATATTTCTGTTTTTTATGTGATAATTGTTTAGTTCCAGATTTATTATGTATTTTCAGTTCTACTTTTGTGTGTTTGGTAGGTGTAATGAAAGAAGTTCTGAGCAGGTATTTTTATGTTTGGAGCAAATGCATCACAAAAATAATACATTAAATTGACTAATTTATTTAATTTATTACATTTTTTTTATCCAATAATCTGCACACCTTTAGCATCCATTTGGAATCCACCTACTAAAGACATCGCAATCACATATTAACATCTTTGGTTCATCATTTGAACCTTTCATTGTGTTTAGGTGAAGAGGATCCTGTATGAGGAAGAGGAGGGGAGCTCAGACTCCTCCCACCCTGGCTCTGCCTCCTCAGAGGACGAAGACATCTTTGAAGAAACAGCACAGGTGATGGATGAACACAGATTCTGTTTTGCAGTAATAATAGGTGTATAAAGAATATTGATCTTTTTTGTATCGCTGATTATGATAATATACAATGATCTGTGTACAAAGGATGAGCAGTGATAGCCACAAAAGCTAAATAGACAAAGAAAACAGTGCAGGTTAGGGCTGGGCCATTGATCGAATTTTATTTTCAATTCCGATTTTGGCTTCCAACGATTATGGAAAACAAGATAATCGAGATAAAACGGTTATTGTGCCGCATTCTGTTTCGCAATGATGCTCTCGTTTGGCTTTTACCCCTTTCCTTTACAGCGGTGCACTTTCACTCCTCCCTAAAAGCCCAAACTTACTCTCAGCCAGGCTGAGAATACTGCAAATACTGTGCTGTGTCTGCACCACAAGGCAATACGATCAATTTGTTTAATCATCTGAAATTCAATCACAAAGTGGTCTATGACCCAACAATAAAGGAAGAAAAAAAACAGGAAAGTACAGCCCCTTAACTTCGTCCACTGCAACACTTAATTTCAAAGAAATCTTCTGTTAAAAAGAAAAGTTTTTTTTTAAGTTCAATAAATGCATGACGTTTCCAAAGTCAATGAGTAATCGTAATAAATAAACGCAATCTCAATATTGACTCGAGCAGCCATGCAGGTGCACTTAGAGGTCATAGTGACTGACGGGTGGCCTCTAAGTGCACCACAGAAACAAAGAAAACCAAGAATAAAAGATTTGCCTGGATTAGTCCTCCTGCTGCTCTCTTTTCCATTTCCTCTTTAGTTTGTTCCAGTTTATCGAGTCCTCAGAGGCTTTCCTGAACTTTTCACCCTCCTAATGTAACGAGGAAGATGAATTACTCGTGTATGTTGTTGTAATATTAAAAATCAAATCATCCACTTACTACTCTGTGTGTCCTCCTCTCAGGTCAGCCCCCCTCGCGGTCGGGATAAACGTCATCACTGGCGAGCCCCCATCCCATCTCTCAGCGTGCAGCCGCTGGGCAGCGCAGACTGGGCCTGGCTGGTCAAACGCCTCTACAAGCTTTGCATGGATCTGTGCAACAGCTACATCCAGATGCACCGGGACCTGGAGAGCACCCTGGAGGAGACGGCGCTGCTGAGAGGAGCAGGAGCAGGAGCAGGAGGAGGAGGAGGAGGAGGAGGAGGAGGAGGAGGAGGAGAGCACGTCTTCTTCCTGCCTCTCTTCCAGTCTGAGACTTCCACCCCGACGTCAGCAGGCGGGCTTTCGGCGAGGGGGACACCATCAGAGGATGGCGGGTACAGGTGTCAGGCCGCGGACATGAGCGCTGCATCACCAGGAGACACGCCCACACCCAGCCCAGGGTTCAGGTCTGACTTCAGGCATATCACACATCAAATGAGGCACATTTATTGTGTTGATCCACAATAGTGATGTTATAATGGCGACTTGTCTGTCTGTCTGTCTCCACACTGAACACAAGACTTTAATTTTAATCAATACAGCTGTCTCCGCCTTCCACGTAACAGCTGGGGCTTCACTTGTGCACTAGCTTGTAACCCCACTGATGTGTTTTGGTGACACATTTGATTGGGCCTCAGTTTTAATCAATAGCTTTACTTGCACACTACTTACAGATCCGGTGTGACACTAACGCCAGTTTCAGAGCAAAAGTTCAAGAACGACTAGTTTGCGCAAGGTAGTGCGCAGAATGAAGAGCAGCACATAATCCTGGAAAGCAGCTAACAAGGGTGCTACGGACTACACTGAATGTAAACAATCACAATGTGAATTGTCTGAAGTCCCATTAGGATCAGAGAGTAGAGCTACATAACTCTGGGAATTCAGGGATGAATGAAATGAACTTTCCCACCATTCTTCTCTACAGTAAACTTGTCGCCGCCATAATTTCCGCCTCCTGTCAATGCCAAAATCCCATTGGTCATGCGATGGGGAGGTTGGAGTATTCTGGGTCAAAGTTCAGTTTAACCTGGTAGAAAATTACTATTGTTCACGCCGCTATGGCTCGCACAGCTGCCTGAGAGAATACAGCCGCTCTCTCTGTTGGAAATAATGTGTTTTTTCACACAGTGCTAATGTCTGTCTGAACAAGACCTTATACCACGGGCACATCCTCTTCAGAAAGACATTTATGTTTACACCTCTGGGTTTGATTATAATAAGTCAGTTTGAGTCAATGGATTTGTTTTTCTTTGATCTGGACCAAGTGAACAGAACTAAAGATGTAAAATCACCGTAGGATTTGTCTGTTGTCTCTTGTTTAGTTCTAGATAATTCACATGTCCAATTAAAGCAACCATTTCCTCTCTCTTCACAGCTGCACAGGCAGTCTGCCCCACCACTTCCGGACTGGAGGCGAGAGGAGGGACTCTGGAATCACAGGAAGCTCAGTAGGTGGAGCTCCTGGCAGCGCTGGACCGGGCAGGAGAAAGGAATGGTGGGAAAGCGCCGGGAACAAACTGTACACCATCGCCACGGACAAAACCATCAGCAAGCTGATGATGGAGTACAAACGCCGGAAACAGCAGCAGCAGCAGCCGCAGCAGTGCCACCTCAACCTGTTCATGAAGGAGCAGGGCCAGGCGGGGGCAGCAGGAGGAGGCGTCGGGGAGAGGAGGGCCCCTGTGGAGCCACAAAGGCCCCCGCAGAGGCCCCAGCATCTGGTGGACCAGCAGGGTCCCCCTTTGAGGCACTCAGTCAGTGCGGGACCTGAGGTCCTGAGGCAGGAGAAGAGACCACGGTCAGGATCCACCATCAGCTCCCACAGCATCTCACTGAGGGACTCTGAGGCTCAGATACAGGTACAGGGTGTGGGTCATTTGAAAAGAGAATTTTTAAGACAAAAAAGACATTTTAGCCAAATGCAATAAAAATCACGTAGAACAAGAATCAGTTTATTGCAGCCTTCGTCACCTAATTTCAGTAAATTAGTTCAGATTAGAGGGAGAAAACATTTATTGCCAGTTGTTTAAGATTTTAGAGGTTTGCAAATACATGTATTAATATAAATACTAGTGTAACAGTGTTGTTAGTCAGATTAGGGAGATCTTGGCCTGCCGTGTGTCTTGCTCGTGCCCAGGCCCAAAATGATCTCCAAAAGCCCCCCGACAAATTATTCCAGCAGATTATTTAAAGGTTAGAGGGCCCTCCCTTCACCCAGAGCCTGGGACAACTGACCCGGTGTTCTCCCGGTGTCGGCAGCCCTGTCTTCATGGCATAAAACTTTAAGGAAAATTCCCCAAAATGTGACAATTTTTTCAATTTCCCACTTGTCAACAGACAAGTTTAAGAAAAGGGGAAAGTTTTAGATTAAAATAACATTTAGGAAAAGTTACATTTCTTTCGCTTCATGATTTTGGTTTAGAATTAAGATTAGATGAGGTAAATTTAGGTTAGGTTAAGCACGGATTAACAGGACTAGTTTTACATTAGGGTTACATCAGGCTGTCGAATACAAAATTGAGACACAGGTCTGTTTGTTTAATGTTTAATGAAACATGCCCCCTAAAAAACACATGAAAACCAATTAAACCAATCACATGACATTCTTGGTGACTGCATATTATGGGCCAGTGAGCGAGTGAAATTGAACTGTGTAGTTTCAAACGCCAAATTCTGTCAAGTTCGGTAAGACAAACGTCTGCTTGTGTACTGAGCGTTGTTTCTCTCCCCTTGCAGGCGTGGACCAACATGGTCTTGACTCTCCTCAATCAGGTCCTCCTCCTGTCAGATTCCTCCTTCCTGGCACTCCAGCCGGCGCTCTACCCCTGCCTCAGCCAGCTCTCCTGCCACGTGACCGACGCCCGCGTCCGCCAGGCGCTGCGCGAGTGGCTGGGCCGCGTCGGCAGACTCTACGACATCATTCTGTGACTCTGCAGCAAAGAAATGCAAACGCGCCGGACGAAGAGCGCAGTCTGTGGGTCAGTGAGGGACGCCAACAGATGAGAGATGAATTAGATCGGTTTGATGCCACCGTGTGACGGTGCCGCTGTGCAGTAGATTGATGAAGGGTTTGATTGGCTGATGATGTAATGCAAAGGGAGAGAAATGGCAGACTGTGACATCATAATGTCCCAATGTAACAGTCTGATTGTTAGTGTCTGATGTAGATGGTCAGATTTGTGGCACTTTTGAAGAACAGGGAGCACACTGGCGAGCATCATGTGACATTAAGTTGGGGGATTTGATTGGCCGAGGGAGGATGTGGTGAGAAGAATGAAGGATTTATTTGGATTGTGAAGGATGCTTTGTGTATCATGGAAATTATTTGATCGTGAATGTGCCATTTCTGCCTGTTGTTCCGCAGCTGAAAACACACACACACACACACACACACACACACACACACACACACACACACACTGTGTCAAAGCTTTTAAATATGATTAGCTTCTTATCAGATTTGAAAAACTGATTTGCAGAATTGCTCATAATCTTGTCACAGTATTGTCATGTGCTCCCACTAAGGAGATAAATAATTTGCTTCATCCTAATGTGGACGCAGACATAAATGTGCACATGTGCAAAGAATTCTGATTATTGTAGTTCACATGCATACTTCTCCCTTAAGTGCATCAACACGTTTTAAAAGTACCCTGTGGAGTTTTCTTGTGAACAAACATAGCTGTATTTACATTCAGAGCATTGCTACATGTCTTAGTACACTACTGTCAGCAACTGATGGTGAGTTCAAGAACGTAATAAGAGATTTTTCCAGCCGTTTGATGTTTCACCTGTTTCTTCGTCATCTTCGTGTTTTGTGGCTTCCATACACTAACTAAACATTTGCACTACTGCCTCCTGCAGTCAGCAGGAATGTGCATGACGTCACCCTGGTGCACGTGTGCATACATGCAAGTGCTGGCAGAGCATGAGATACAAACAAAACAGAGACGTGCTCATCAAAACACAAGTGGTCAAAAACTCAACAGGGTACCTTTTAAGGAAACTTTTTTTAAAAATGTACAACCTGGGGGCTATTTTCATCTGCGTTTTGGCCATGACAATGAGAACTGTGGGTGGCCTACCAATTCACTTCCTCAACAGATAATGCAAGGAGGAAAAATATACTATGTCTCAGTCCCACGATCTTTGACTGACAGCTATTCTCTGAGAAATGTTACGCATGAACGCCAAAGCAACAGATCACTAACATCAGAAATCCAGCCAAAATGAGCTCAGCGTGTTTAAAGCTGAAAATGCAAACTGTTACAGTTACTGTATTTCTTTTACTCCTATATGAATGTTTATTGCCTCCATGCATTTTCTATATCTCCAGCTTTAAATACCGTGCAGTCTCATTCACCTTCAACTGAATGTCAATCAAGTATTTATTTTAACCAAATATCACATACAGTATGTGTATTTTAATGTTTGTGTGTACATGTATTTATGTAAATGCTTTATTATTTAAAATATGTCATGTGTCATATTTAGCATTTTCTTTTTTTTTCTTGAGTTTTTTTCATATTTTACCACTTGATGCATTATGTGCTTTTGTTTTTTTTTTTTTGTTTTTCCTGTGTTAAAGTGAAAGAGATTTTGACAGTGCAACTGGCATGAGCAAGGCACTACTGACACTGACAGGTTGGGCTGCTGATGTGTTTAGAGATATAGATTGGTCTGTTGGTATTCACAAGGTTTTACATCAGAGCCACCTCTACCAGCTATTGTAAGAACGGCATGAAGTTAAAGCTGTTGGAGCTGTCTTCAAATACCTTCTTTTGTCCAACTTGCAGTCCAGAACACAAAGATATTAAATATACAATGTTATAAGACAGAGAAAAGCCATATATTGTAACATTTGAGAAGATAATGTTTGGTATTTTTGCTTGATAAATTACTTCGGTTATCAAAACTTCTGGTTGGATTTATGTGAAATTTGCGCGGTGGATATTCTCAGTCTCTAGAGGATGAATCCTACATTTTTGATGACCCCCCCTGATCTTTCCATTAGACCAAAATGTCCCACTTGTACACGTGAAATTTCAAAATTTAGAGATTTACCAAGCACTTCATGCTCCACAGAGGATGAACCCTTTCAATTTCAGTGACCACAGAGACCTTTCCTCTAGCACCACGCTCCAGATAAACTGCACATTTTTAGCCCTAGTTAGTAACGCTCTGTAAGAAGAGCAAAATCATCAGTAAGTTGTCCATTTTGTCCTTTAGTCCTCTTACTTACTTCTTGATATTGAGACAATCAATCTGCTATATGCTACCCATCTATTAGCAGAAATCTGCAGTCTTTAGTTAGCGTGTCTCTCACCTGGATGATACTAAAAACACAGTGAAGTACGACTGTACCTACTGTACATTTTATTAATTAAAAATAAGTGGAATTAGTGTTGAGTTTCACTTTTGTTTCCTTATTCCACTTGACCTACTGACATGCTGCCACACTGAATTACATCAGATAACTGAATCTCCAAAAATTGCGGTTGAAAAATCTCACACAAAGTAGTCATTTCCGACTTTCCAGTAAATTACAAACAGCATTAGTGCGTCTCGCCTCTCTGTCCTGTCCTGTCTCCTGTCCCTCAGCCCCTCCCAGTGTCCCTGACCCGTCCCCATTTGTCCTTATTCCCTGATGTCTGAGGGCGAGCAGCGAGTGGACAGATGTTGTCAGCCATCAGTGTTGATCAGCAGCAGTGATGGGAAGGATTTAGTTGGTGTTAAGTCCATGACAGCGTTTCCATCTAAAAAAGCAGTCGACTAATGTGTCAGTGTCATGCAACAATTCTCCACCAGCAGTTTGTGCTGATTTCTACTTCGCCTGGTTTTAATTCAGTCTTTCACTCGGGTGATTATGCCGCTTTCAGTCTCACGGATATTGAGCACAAACTTCATCGGAGTGCTTCATTCGAAGCACTTGGGTAGCTCAAGAGAAGCTCCAAATCCATCCATTGTCACGTGCTCCACCACCAGAAAGAGTTTGAGATGAAGTATTTGTTAGGTTTAAGCTCTTATTGCTTTCTGATTTATAACAGCTCCTTCTTCTCTCCTTGTGCTGGGGAAGTGTAATCGCATTTCAACAGTTTACAGTAAAATCATCTGCAGTTTAGTGTCTCATTGTGCAGTCGAGGGATTATTGGGACTCTGAGCTGATTGAGGAGGCAGTAACCTAGTATACTTGCATTGCTCAGACAGATTGCTAGTGTATCTTAAAAAAGAACTTACTGAAAAAGTTTAAAAAAAAAAAAAAAAACTTTAGCTGAATCACTGAACTAGTTCTGGAGAACTCAGTAGGTGGATGAGTGATTTGGCTGGCTGGCTGGTTGGCTGGATAAATCAATTTCTGATGTTTTAGTTTGCAGGGAGGCTGAACGTCTGTCTGTCTGAGAGCATAGAAGTGACAGCAAAGCAGCTTTGACTACGTTGCCCTGTTGTCAGGCACTGACAGAAAGTATATACTGTGCATGACCCAGACATCTGACACAGTTTCTAAAGTGGAAGATCACATGAGAGAGCGCGTCATAAGAACATATAGAACCAGAGAAATAGAAGGTACAATCAGTTAGCTAAAGGGAAATATCTCTTTTTCCGACTTTACAAGTAAGTTGTTACAATTGTTCTTTACAGAAATATTTTGCCAGTGAACTTTTTGGTTTGATTTTCTCGCTTATGAAGAACATTTCTGAAGGGAAAAGATTTTTGTTATGCAAGAATGCAAAGTCAAGTTTTAACAGGGTTCAGGGGCCAAGATGTTGATGAAGGCCATGCAGTAAAAAAAAAAAAGATGATGTAAACTTTCATTTCATGTCCCTAGAATGTGTCAACAAGCTTGGTCTTAGTGATACACTCACCTCTCCAAAGATAAACCTTGTGTTTCTGCTGCTATGACTGTTCTTGCAGGTACATTTAGAGAAAGGCAGAAATATCTCATTTTAAAATCAGCTGTGGTACATTTGCTTAATTGTCCTCTGATGCTCCTGACCTCGTCTGTGATGTACAGATCTTTATAATATTGTCATCACTGGTCTTGTCCTTTTGTCATTGAGTGTGTGCACTGCTTTGACATCAAGACAGATATTACTCTCAGAATTGTGGGATTTCGATTGTTGAAACGTCATTATTGAAATGGCACCTTAGCTAAGTTGCGGTGGGACCTGCTGGGCACTCAGCTGATTTTTACTCATTAAAGTCAGTTTCCTCATCATGACGAGCGCTACTCAGCCTGTGGAAACCCCTGTAGGATGTCTTCTGTGGCTCTGTCTCTGCTTGGGTTTGATGACCTACGTTACAAACTGTGGGCATGAAGTTTGATAGATGTGGACATTTATTGGCACGCATGGGCTAACAAAAGATGCCGTTGAGTTGCATTGTGGGAAATGTAGGATCCAGTGGTTTCTTTTTAAAATTTGTCTCTCGCCATGGAAGTGACAAACCAAATCAGTACCCCTTCACATTGAGCTCTGATTAAACATGCAGTAAATAATGATTTATTAATAATAAATAGAACAGCAGTAATTGATCCATTAATGGACTTATATTAGTTAAAAGAGATGCATCCAATTTCAGTTATCACATGGTACTCACTTTATTTATATATATTTATTCATAGATACCTACAGGCCAGTATGGCTACCAAGTGTGCTTGCTGGTTTAGATGACACTGGACTACATTTTGTGTTCCCACATAGCTGAGTTTCATAACTTTCCTTCTGTTACCTCCGCACTGCATCTTAGTAAACATTCTTAACCAGAAGAACTGGATCTGCTTGCTGCACTTGGACTTGAACCACTGACAGTGACAAGATTGTTGAGCTTTATTCAGTTAGGTAGGTTCTTCCCTCCAAGGTGTGTGTGTGTGTGTGTGTGTGTGTGTGCGTGTGTGCGTGTGTGTGTGTGTGTGTGTGTGTGTGTTGGAACAGGAGGGCAGGACTTCATGGCACCAGAGTATTTATTGCAAACACACTATTGTTTGTGTCCCTTTGAATGATAAAAACTCACTGGTAGGAGAGACTGTGTGTGACTTTCAGGCTGTTTTTGGAACGGCACAACTGTGAAAATTCATGACGGATCCTTCAGTATCCCTGCAGATGAATGTGCAAAGGGTTCCTGATATGAACACCGGCTTTCTGCACATTCATTCAGGTGGTTAGTTTGACTGTTTGCTTCCTTCGCTGACCTTGAACGCTCCGCTGCTGGACCGACATCAGCAGATCAGCTAATGTTGTGACTGTGATTTCTAAAAGTGTATTTTTTTTTTTTTTTGCTTTTGATATCAAAGACAAACACCTGTAATCTCTCCTCCTGGTGTTTCTTACCTGCTCTGGCTTTCCTCTTCTCTCCTGAGCTCAGTCTTACAGTTGTGCAGCTGCTGTATGTTTCAAAGCTTTTTCAGGAGGCCTGTCTGCTCTGTGTGTTGTACAATAAAAGCAGTTTATCTCATGTGTTTGTCATCATGCTGTAGTGTTTCACATCTTCACATCTACGATAACAATTAGGGCTGAACGATATGCAAAAAAACAATCATTTTGCAATTATTTTGACAGATATTGTGATATGAGTCACGATTTTAGTGGGAATGGTAATTTTTGCATTTCATTTTCACTGAAAAAAATATAAAACTGATGATGATGTGATTGTTGTTGGGGTCTGTACCAAACATGCATGTTCCCTTACATCTGGAGAATATGATTTGTAGGCTGGGGTGTCTCTGTAGCACCACAATGCTTCATTTATAAAAAAGGTATGTTTTGACACATTTTACCTGTGATTTAAATATTGCACTTTCGATCGATTAATTGTTCAGCCCTAATAACAATCAGTTTAATTACCTCCTGCGGTCAGACTTATCTGAAAATTGTTCACCTCAAAAGGAGGTCAAGGTCAGAGAATGACTTCAGAGGATCGCTGAATTCACAGTACACAGGAATAACTATCAGAGCAACTCATTTGGTGGTATTCGTATGTTGGAACCAGTTACTCCTAATAAACTTTCTGGTGCTTATTTGGGTGAAATCAAATTTCAGAAAGCATTGGTTCACTGCCATGCAAGCCCCAAGTTTCCAAAAGGTAACAGAGCAGAATCATCAGTATCACTTTTAAAAGGTTTATCTGCTGCGCTGAGGTGTCATCAAGCAATTAGAACTCTCCAGGTGACAACCAAGTAAGGGGCAGAAATGTGATCATTTCAAAGTTTGGAATCGTCACTTGTATAGGGAGGAGTAACAATTAATAGCTAACAGGAAATTATGCCCGAAACAATCAAACTGATACTTTGCCAGCTTCCAAGGACAGCACTGGTTTGTGCAGTGATTTGTAACATAGTGGCCACAGATGGAACTGCAGGTCATGTGACACCCGGGGGCCAGATAGACTTTTTGCCATAGACGTACAGCTGTAAAACCAAAGGAAGTTCCCGAACGTCACAACGTGGGCAAAGGCCCAGGTAACATGATGAGGTTGTAGTGCCACAAACCTCTTAAGGACGAGATGGTATTTTCGAGTAACCACATACTCCCTCCATCCTTGTCTCTTTTACATAGATTCAGAGTTGTGTTTTGCTGCTGCTGACCGCTCTCAGCAGCTGTAAATCCTCAGCTGGACACACGGACTGTCTGCTGCCCTCATTTCTTCCTCCCTCCTCCCCCTCGCAGATATTATTTCAGGCTGATCGCTTCAGCTCTGCAGTCAGTGTCCCTCTGAGCTCACAGCGGACTCTTCCTCCTCGTCTCTCTGTCCACTGTACCTCCTCTGAGTGCTCTCGGGCCCTGTAGCCCCTGTAGCCCCTGCTTCCGGCTGGGCTTCAGATCCTCCAAGCATCCACCATGCGGTCTCTGATGGACAGCAGCTGGATGAAGTTTGGACCTGCCGGCCGGGACTCTCTGGACTGGTCGCCGGGACCGTCGGCTCTGCCCTCCACCGACAGACAGGCACCGGTGAGTTTATTCAAATCCAACGGGAGTTTTGGGACTATTAATTATTTTCATTATCAATTAATCTCTTGATTTTCTTTTTTTATTTATCTAATAATTTTTTTTATCTAATAACAATGTGCTATCCTTAGTGGAGTGTGAAACATCTCAAGTGTGTCTTTATAAGTACAAAAGAAAACAAGAAGCGCAGATGACGTCTCCTGAAGAAAAAAAAAAGAAAGAAAATTTGGTTTGCATCTCAAATGTGTTACTTCTGTTACTTCAGAAGCAGGGACTCTCTGATGCTCGTGCTCAAATGTCGACATCAAATTTATTTTGCTTTCATAAAAATCTTTATCTTTATCTTGCATTCAGAGCTTTATCAAGTGTTTTCATTTATTAAGTATTTAAGTTAAACACAAATATGCAATATGTTCAGTGGCTGTGAGCTCACACTAACCCTAACTAACTAACCCTAAAGCAGTTTTGATGGTACAGATTCATTCATGTAAAGATGTTTGTGACTGACAGCACCCTCTGTTGGCCAGATGTTATCTGAATACCAACTGACTGCAAAATTCCCTTTACCAGCAAATGTGATTTTTTTTCAATATTTGTAAGTTTCTCTGTTTTTGTCAGCAATGTTTTGACAGTTTATTACCACACTTTATCAGCACAGTACAGTGTACAGCATCAAAAAAGTTTATTTTCTATTTCAAGTAAGTAAAGTGTGAAAATGTTTTCCTCACTGACTTTTGACATTACGCTAGTTATGCCAGTTTTCATATGTTCAGGCTAATTGTGAAATTGAATTGATTAATGCAAGAAAAAAGGAAGAATATTCAAATTGTTAATCTATTCTCAGAAAATGCAATTTCATCTTTTTGTGACTCACAGGGCCAGAGCTCAGGTGAGCCAATCATCAGTGCAAGAGCCATCACCTACATCGCCATAGCAACTGTCTCCTTCCTCCTCCTCTTCCTTAGTGCCCTCGGCTTCCTGATGTGGCGCCGCAGGCGTGGCTTTAGCCTCAATGGCAAGCTGGGATTGGCCAACGTGATTGCCCTGGAGGACCTGCAGGACCCGGAGAGGAACTGCGAGCTGCTGTCCTCCATTCGACGCAGTCGGAGGGAGCACCAGCTCCCCAGCTCCAGCTCCGAGCAGGACGTGACGGACGGCGTGTTCCTCATGGTCTACCTGCCCTCGCCGTACGAGCAGACAATCACCAGGATTGCCCGAGCCGCCAGCACAAGCAGCTCCAAGGATGTGGAGCTGCTGCAGTCGAGTCCTGGACCGGAGACAAGCAGCAGAGATGAAGAAGAAGGGATGAGGCTGAACGACAAGGCAATCATAGAGGAAGAAATCAAGGACTGAATCAAGGCAGAATACAAAAAAGAGAAGAGAAGAGAGGGGAAGATGATAACATATCCAACAATGTCCTGTTGAGGGAAACATCATCAAACCTTCCCACCTACCAAGACTAGACTGTACAATCTAGATCTAGAAGCAAGAAAGATGAAAAAGACACGAGTTAGAAGTAGAGATGCAATCACCCGGCCCTGTCCTGCTGCACCAAGACCTCTTTGTAGATCTGTATAGATTTTTGGATGTGGTTTGGTTGACTGGGATCCAGAATACATGATCTGTCTTCAAACCTCCCATCGGATGATATCCTCAGTGATTCTCCTTTTAACAGACAGGTTCACTGCTGCTAAACACTCATGACTCTGATACAGAAAGACTGTTTTCTGATATGCCACTTACAAGACAGTCCACTCTCAGTCTGTACCCTGCTGCCCCTGTACCCTCCTGCAGAATGTACAGTATACAAAATGACTGAAGAAGGTGCGTCGGTATGTTTTTAACATACCTTTTACAGTGTACATCATTCCTCATACACAGCCTGGAAAGACAGTGTCAATCATTTGCTTGTTTTGTTTGCACCTAAGATTGTAAAAATGTACATCTGGATTGAAATCATTCTATTTTTTACTCTTACCATGTGTATTTTGTCTGTAACACAGCGGTAGCATCCTTTTAGAGTTGTATTTTCCCAAAGTGAGCATCAATAACAGTTTTACAGTCCTTCATGGAAACAGAAAAATCTTTATTTTGTAATACTGATATTTGTATTCATTTCCACTGTGTGCTATTCACAGTACATTCATTGTTGTCTCATTGTTTGACCTCTGGATACAATGACTGACAATAAAGTGGAGAATTCTGATTTCTACAGTTCTCTCTGTTAGTTTTGCAGTGTTTCATCTCATGTCAGAAAAACAAAAGCATTGTTTAAACACACTTAAAAACGACTGCTTTGCCAACAAGAAACCTCAGTAATTACTCTTCTCTGTGAGTAGCAAAGGCAGGAAGTAGCATGGCATCATTACACAGTCACATGGAAGGAGGTAAAGCATTTACATTTCAGGAAACCCCAGTTCACATCCAATCTTGGACTGACAGTAGACAAAATTTAACCAAACTTTAAGCATAGATGGCAAATTAGGAAACACTCATATGAGTCATTACAAATCCCTTTTTTGCTGTTTAGGTTTGAGGATTTTCTGAAGTAAAACAAAAATGTGAGACTTGGTCTGAAATTTCTTCTCCAACACAACACAACACGGAACTAAGCTGAGATCTATGGAAGACCAGAGAGGACATGAGTAGAGATTCATTTAAATAGATTAATTGTTTAATATATAAAATATATTTTTTTAAAAAGGCAAAAAATACCCATCGTGTTTCGAGAGCTGAAACTGACATGTTCATATTGCTTGTTTTGGCAGCCAATAGTCCAAAACCCAAAAGTCCAAAATGGCCGCTATTGGCCTTATCCATTTTAAAGCTTGGCACATATTTGACATAATGTGTCACAACTAATGAACTCAAAGTCTGGATATTCATTAAGTGACTCTAACTGTGAATTATCTTGGAACATAAATACACTTTTGACAACAGTAAAGAATATATATTTTTATTTGGAAACAGTTTAACCAGTCATGTTCAATCATTTTTCCAGTCAGAATTCAGAGTTCTTACTCACACTCTTCCCATCACACAATCTAACTTGCACTGTACACATTCATACACCGGTTTATCTCTGCATCAGGTCTGTTTGTGGTTTGTCTGCATAGTCAACAGAGGTGGAGTCAGTCAGTTACTCACCTGTTTGAATAAACAAAACCCCACAAAGCCGGTTGATTGTTATTTTTAAGTGTCTGCTATTGCATGCGCTGCTTGGGTTGAGTGTTTCCTTATACTGTAGATATTGCATTTTGTTACTGTATCTGCCACCTCACATCCTACAGCAAAAATAAATGTTGCTTTTCAGGCTTTGCTGTACTTGCAGATACAGTGGCTTTGTACGGTGGCCCTGAGAGCTCAACGCACTGCAGCTTAAGAAAACACATGCAAATAGACAGAATGCAAGCAAATCAAGAAAACATCCTCATCAATTTGACAACACGTGCAGCATTTAGAAAACATGCTGCAAATTCAGACAACACAACACATTACTATGGAAGCCTACAATCAAATAGGCAATGGGGGGGGGGGATTATTTAAGGAAGGAAGTCTCCTGGGCATTAACAAGTATTGCTAGTTAGTAAATACAAATTAAATGGAACTACTTTACAAACATGTATACATGTATGGCCTACTGTAGTCTATACCTTGGGATATTACTGGTCTAATAATGCCTATATGATTATTATGCAGGCTGCAGGCCGCCTGTCAACACTAGTGAACCTGATAATAAAGTTTAATATGTGTCATAAACACTAAATCTCCTCAGAAATCATTCAAATGGCTCTGCAAGGTCCTGCAGGTGATGTTTTCTTAAGTTGCAGTGCGTTGAGCTCTCAGGGCCACCGTAGATATGGCTGTGGGACTCCTCACAGGAGTGAGGGGCAGCACTTGTGAGTTGCTACAGCGATGCAGCACAGTGATGCTGTAAATGAATGGCTGTTCAACCTGTCTTTCTTCTCGCCTGCTGGGGTCTACAGTTTGACAGTTTGCTGGAGAAAATACATGAAGCAGCTTGCCAGACCTGCAGCCCGAGGGCTAATCTGGCGGCCACACCCCGCACTCACTCACTCACCACGCAGAAACTCGGTCAATCGGTTATTCTGATTATGGTTGAGGTTGAGCGAGTGCTATTAGACTACCTGTATGCATTCTTGCGGCTCTCTGCACTGCGCTGCTCCTGGACAGACAGCATGGCTCTCAACGTCCCTCGGGATCGGCATCTGGGCTTCCATCAAATCCAAAAGGGACGAAAACAGGACGCAGGCAAACCATGCAGACATGGCCCTGCTGGGGAACAGAAAAATCAGCCTGGTAGTGGGCGTCTTCACCACAACCGGTGAGTTCGTTCCTGCGCAGCTCTGCAGCGACCTGCAGGTTCAGAGCCTGTTATATATATATATATATATATATATATATATATATGCATCCACATCACAGGATGGTTGTGATAAAGTAGCTCTTTTATTTCCTCAATACAGAATAGGTTTTCTTTTAGACACGTTTGGGTGTTTCTTTATATGTCTGTATTATATTTGTATCTTTGTGAGGCTGTGTGCATATTTGATTTCCATTGTTGGATACTTCAGCATATGTTGGCTGTTAAAATTAGTATGAGGTCAGTATATTGTGCTGTTAAATGCTGGTGGTAAACATATTGGAATGTTTGGTTTGGAGTTGATGAATGTGTCTGAATAATCCCAGGAGGGATGGGTCATTTAAACTTCCATATTTTATAATAAGATCAACAAAACATCTCTTTAAGACAGCTTGAAAATGTGTCAATAATCTTTTTAGTAACACAACTTAATCTAAATGCAGGATTCCATAAATTACTCATAATTTAATACAAGATTAGCACTTCAATTATATGTTAGATTTAGTTAAACTCTTCAATTATTGATGTCATTATTTGCTAATTAGCAGACTGGGGAGCGAATCAACATTTGGGGTATACTTTGGATTACTTTGGGCTACTACTTCAGTAATTTTGAAGCTTAAAGTTACTTATAAGTCACTACTCCATGCACATTCAATCTTAAAGCTGATATGAAAGGTTTGAGGAGGGAGTTTGAGGTTAGGGTTTTAGGGTTAGGTTCCTATTTAGGGGTTCTTATCTGGATGATCAGAAGACTCACACAGAAATCTAGAGTTTCTGTGCGTGTCTTTCTGATATGACATGAATGTGGTACTCTCTTAAAGTAGGCCACCTACTATTTTCAGTGTGTTGTTACACCCTTGTGAATGAAAAATACATATTTTCCAGTAACACAATAGAATAATGCCTGAAAATGAGGTAATCAACACTCCAGCTACAGAAAACTCCAAACACAGGGGTTTATGGGTACAAGCAGACAGATGTCACATCTGAATGGAAGTCAGGTGACTAAGTTTTTAATCTGGGAGTATGAATGCTTACAGTAACTCCACTGAGCAACCTAAACATGACTGTCAGGCTCACTAGACAGAGGACCCACAAAGCAGACTCTGACACGGGGGAAAAGTCCAAATACTTTTTCTTTACTTAAAGGACAACTGTAATAAAAATGTGTGATATGTTTAAAAATATGAAAATTAACTCGGTGTGTGTGTGTGTGTGTGTGTGTGTGTGTGTGTGCGTGCACCACGCAGCTACCTGGGTTGGCGGGACCTTCATCATCGGCACAGCTGAGACTGTGTACGATCCAAAGCTGGGACTGATTTGGGCGGTGATGCCTTTAGCAGCAACGCTGGCCTTCACACTTGGTAAGATTCTCTTTTTAAACTTATGGTTTTAAAGTTTTCTTCAGCTGCTTACTGGACTTTCACTTCAACCAACACTTCAACTCCTTTTGGCACTTACACATAAATAACAGTGAAACTCCTCTCAGAGTTACACTGACACTTTGGTTCTTTCTACACTTCCACTTAATTTCACATCTCAACTTCTTTAAATGCTTCAACTTCAGCTGTTACTCCCATAGATTTTTCATTTTAAAAGTTTCAAGTAATCAATATTTTCAGCACGTAGGAGAAGTTTGCCTTGGAGGCTTTCTAATGTGTTTAAAGTTGTGAAATGGTTGCAGTTTGGTTAGTTTTAGGCACCAAAAGTACGTACTCTAGTTCAACGTTGACTTATTATTTTAACCCAAACCATGATCTTTTCCTAAACCTAACCAAACTGTGGTTAATGTTGTGACACGGTTGCAGTTTGGTTAGGTTTAGGCACTAAAAGTACTTGGTAAGGTTTATGAAAAGATCATGGTTTGGGTTAAAATAGTAAGTTAAGTTTCATGGGATGCAAACAGCAGTCCCCTGGGTGAGAGTCCGGTGTTTGACCCATGCATCCACCCCGACCTCCTTGCAACATGGACTTTGTCGCTCTTTATACTATTTCACCTGACTTCCTAAAGGCTTTCTGACAGAAGGCTTTCAAGGCAAACTCCTCCCATGTGCACATGTTCAACAGTTAAGCTGTTTCCATTTGCAATGTAAGTGCATTCATTGTCTTCAGAATATTTAGCCTTTTCTAGTTTTCTTATTTACATCAGGGCACCATGTTGTGCCTTATACATGCTTAACAAACATTAAATACTGCATGAGACAGACACTTTCTTTCAAGTTTCTTATGTTCTTTTTTTCTTTCTGTTCTGTATTTTAGGACTGTCTGTGTTGGGTTTAAAGTGCTATACGGTAGATACAAGATTCAATTGGGTTCAATTTCCTGGAAAACTGTGACGCTTGGTGACCTCATACTGTGACCATAGCAGATTGTTAAGAAACCCCATCCATCTACACATAATTTCAATTTCTCTTCTTAACAGATTTCACTTTGGTTTTAAAGCATTCCTCTCTGTGTTATATCCTGCCTTAACATCCTGTTTCGACAGGAAATCCATCACATTAAACACACACTTTAAACCCCCAAAACCAGTGGCAGATTGAAAGAATGGATAGATGAAGAGATAGTTAAGAAAATATCAAAGATTTAACCTGTAATGGTGCAGGGGGAATCAGAACTGCAACTCTTGTACATTTCTTTTCTAGGTGGTCTTTTCTTTGCTGAGCCGATGAGAGACCAGAAGTACGTGACCATGATGGATCCTTTCCAGATCAAGTACGGAAACGGACTGAGTGGCCTTCTGTCTGTGGCACCGCTGATGTCAGAAATTATTTGGGTGACATCAACACTGATAAGCTTGGGTAACAATTCATCAAACTGCGTCTCGATCTGTATAAACATGTGTGCTTTTACTGTATGTGTGAACCGTTTGTGATTGTTTACTTCCTCTGCCTTTTTACTTTGCTCTCTTGTCCGCCATGTTTGTTTGTGTAATGCAGCATTGGTAGGTTTGTTATTATTGTTCTTTAATGTTCATTTCCATTATGGTGACTCCATCAAAAGAAATAGACCAGACACCCAGAAGTGACTCAGCTGAATTTCAGAAAAATGTTACATCTTTTTTTTTTAAAGAATCACAATTAGTTTGTATTATTTCTGAGCCATTACTCATTTTAACCAATTGTTTATTTTAGATTGCAGTCTGCATAATTTTAATTAATGAATTGCTGCACTGCTACAAATGATCCTGATTTATGATATGTTAGCGAGTTTGTTTGAATGTGTCTCTGTGTGTACGCTATTTGTGTATTTTAGGTGTGCATGGCAACTGCATGTGTGTTTCATAGGAGTAACCATGAGTGTGATCCTGGATTTGTCCTACGCTGTGTGCATCTGGATTTCTGCTGCTGTGGCCATCACCTACACCCTGATGGGAGGTCTCTACTCTGTGGCCTACACAGACATCATACAGCTCACTCTCATTTTTATCACCTCGGTAATTTGGTCAACCACGTATGAGTTTGGTTGGATTCACAGCTGTTACAATGGATTCCAACGGTGACCCATTTTTCAGAACGTCCATAGAAACACCTCAAACCACTCCTGCAGCATAACCCTGTTCTCTGCCATTTGATTTGTATGTCCCAATCATCATTACCTGGAAAACTAAAGACAAGCCCATCAGTCTCAGCTGTACTTGCTGCCATGCTAATATGCTAAACTAAGAGAGTGAAAAGAGTAAACATTCTACCTGCTAAACATCGGCATATTAGCATTTTCACTGTGAGCAAGTTAGCATGCATGCACCGGTACACCTATGTGCAGCTTCACAGAGCTGCTTGCATGGCTGTAGACTCTTGTTAGATTGTGAGGTATCTGTTTTTAAAGGCAGTGTATTAAAGGGGCACTCCTTCAATTTAGAATAGCATGTCCATAAACGTTAATTGAATGGTCAAAATCAAAGAAGCAGAGGCTGAGATATCCTAATTTTTATTTTTTTGTATGGGTCAAGCTCCAAAAATACACTCTGCACTTCCCATAATGCAATTCAATAACATCTTCTATTATACCCTCCCTGCCTTCTAATTGCCAGTTTCTTTAAAACCCCACACCTCCAGTTTGTATAACAGGCTTTCTGTTAATAATGTATGTCCCAAGGCCAGGCTGAGATAACTCTGATGACATCACTATGACATCATCAGGGGTTATTTTCTCAGACTTTAGTAATCTGCCTCCAGAGCCACAGCTAGAAAACATTATACAACTGTTTTCTGAGTACTGAGTAGTTTTTGAGTAGTTTTCTGAGTACTGAGCTCTATGTGATGATTAAACATCGGTAGCATGCTTTAAAGTTTTCTTTTCTTTATTGAGATGAGTATATATATATTGTTTGTATTGCCCAGCTGTATGAGGAAGTCGAGGTGGGCAATAGAAACAAGCTCTACTTGTATGTGTGTGTTAATGGTGTATCCCTCTCTCCTCAGTGGCTGTGCGTCCCTTTCCTCTTCATGAGTCCTGCCTCCGTTGACATCACCACCACGTCCTTCAACCACACCTTCCAGGCTCCCTGGGTCGGCACTCTGACTGCAGAGAAAGCCTGGAGGTGGCTCGATATCTTTTTACTCCTGGTAAGACAATGAAATGCATTTGAGACTAATCAAGACTGATACATGAACAAAAACAGCTTGATTTCAACTGAGATGTGCAGCAGTGGAAAAAGGCAACTTACAAAATGAATGAAAGCACATGAAAATTGTTGTGATATGTTTGGGCGATTTTTAGTAAAATCTCATCCCATGAGGGAAAGTAATGAGTTGGATTTTAAAACAATGACGTTACATTGCGATGAAGAAACAGTTCAGGTTAAACCAGGTTCAACTTTTTGCCAGACGATCGTGTTTTTTTTAAAAAGTACTTTTGGATTTAGAAAACTTTTATTTAATGAAAGGAAAAGGCACTACTGATCGAGGAAATGCTTTGCTCAAAGAACTTTTGATTGTTGATTAAAAGGGAGATCATTACATGCTCATTTTTCACCAATTTATCTCGATTTCCCCATTCAGCCAGACGATTCATGTGCTCAGAGTATCCAGTTTGCCAGCCTGACAGTCATGACACTGATCAATAAGGGAATTTTTTATGTTAATACCAAATTCTGCTGGTACTACAACATACATTTTTTGCAGTGGTTCAAATTTTTATTCAAACACATTATTGTAATTACAAATGTTGGTTTGTAATCACAACGGGTAGACCTGCTGTCTTCCTCTTGGACTCTTTGGACCTTGTTTTCAGACTGGGAAACTGTATTTAATAAAAGATGGTGGCATGTGTAACTGTGGAATAAGTGGAGGAAAAGGTCTGACATGTTTAGCTTTTTATGCATTAACACACTCACCTCAGGTTGTCCTCACTGTGTAACTGTGGCAGTTAAAGTCCATAAATCACATGTCCTGTGTGTGAAAATCAGAAACCAAAAGGGAGACAATGGCTCCCCATATTTTGGCATTCATTTGTCGGAATAGGCCTTTTTCACAGCAGACATTTTGGCTTATCATAGCAGGAAAAGCACAGGTGGAACTACTAATATTAACGATGGCTCTGTTCCATAAAGTGTCCCAGGAAGCCATTACCAAACCCTGGAAGTGGCTCACCTGAATGGAATACAACCATCATTGATGTTATTAATGACTGCAAAAAGGGATGACTAAATGTGATTTCAGTTACTGTGTAATATGAATGTTGGTGGATGATTACAGGTAACTACTGTACCTCTTTTTTTCAATATTGTTGCCTTCATGAATCTCTCTTTCCTTGCGGTTATTTTTCAAGAGTATAGGAGACCTCGGTTTCCCTGACTTCCACCAGAGGACATTATCAGCCTCTTCCTCAGCCACAGCTAAACTGCGATGTTACGCTGCAGCATTTCTCATCCCCACGTTTGGGATTCCTCCTGTGCTTATTGGGGCAGTGGCCGCATCAACGGGTAAAGCAAGAAGTGTGAACTTGAAATATAAATTTGATTTGTATTTTATCCAAAATTGACTATATGAAAATATGTGCTACTAGAAAAACTAGTGCATTGAGCATGTTGTAGGTAGCTGTTGCCATCATAAACCCATAATATTCTTCACTTGCTGCATTGTGGCTCTGCTCACAGTGTGTGAAAGTACTGTGACAATGTTTTGACAGTATTTTCTGCCCACTGATTTAGAAACAACACACCTAACATACCAGTTTGACTGATTCATCCTGTACCTCTTCCATTTCTTAGACTGGAACCTGACCTCGTATGGTTCTCCGCCTCCGTTTGAACGAGGTCAGACAGGTCTGATTTTACCTCTCTCCCTGCAACACCTAACCCCGCCCTACATCTCCGTCATCGGCATCGGAGCTGTGGCTGCCGCCGTGATGTCATCAACTGACTCTGCCCTGCTGTCTGCAGCCTCCATCTTCTCCTCAAATATCTACAAGAAGATCCTGAGGACCAAGGTAAAGGTGGAGAGAACATGGTAAAAGGTGGAAGGTAATGGATAATCAGATCAGTGCACCAATGGCCATTTGCACAGGTGCAGCCACACTAATCCGTCATTGAACAGATGGAAATGTTGCTGTCACTCTCGGTTTGTTTGAATTCTTTTGAAACAAGCAGCATGAATAGAAACGCCTCCTCTTCGTTCGTTCTATTGGCAACATGGATGAGGACATCTGTAAAAACACACCTGTCAGTCCTGAAAATTATAGCTTTTCCTGAATTTTCAAATTGTCAATTCTTGAAAAGATGGATGGGGCTGTAAATTAAAAAGACACATTGAAAAGGAATTGGAAACACAGGCCAACTGATCTGTGAACCACCATCACAATTTCTTTACATTTAACAAATATTTTTAAAACTTAAAGTTCTGGTCATTCTCAATTAACTACAGGCATATGAAATCAGAAAAATAGTCTTGTCTTGGATTATAAAAGAAGCAGCAAAGTAAGAGAAAGATGATGATTGTAGGAGCTGAGGGTTTATACGTGATTCTGTCCTTAGGTGGAATAAACAAGAAAGGTTTTGAAACTAGTTTGAAGTTGACTGCTGTTTTCTTACTGCATGTTGGGGTATGTAGAGGCAGACAGATGAGTGGCACACTGAGGGGAAAACTTATTAGGGTTTAGGAATATATTTGACCTGTACCAGGTCAGTGCTTGGGCACAACAAATGCACCTCTTCTGGTCTACAGGGAACAAAAAGATATATGTGAAGATGACACCGCCCCCTGTTGGTGCACAAGCACTGAGCTGGCGCAGGTCAAAACATGTTCCAATGTGATGTTGTGTTTAAAATGCAACTCAACAAAACAATAACACAAGCTATAAGGAGGGAGTGAATAAAAGAGGTTTGGAAAGATACAAAAACTCAGTCTGCTGCTGCTTAATTTATTATCTTCCTCTTCCTATTTCTTTTCACTGTAGGCATCAGAGAACGAGATCCGGTGGGTGATTCGTATTGCTGTGGTTTTATTCGGCCTGGCCGGTACATTGCTCACCTTCCTGCACACGGGTGTTATGGCTTTCTGGGTCCTGGGTGGAGAAATCGCCTACATTATGATGTTCCCGCAGCTGGTCTGCGTGCTCTTCTTCAACATCTCCAACGGTTACGGTGCCACTGTGGGCTTCCTGCTGGGGTTAGTTTTAAGACTTTTGTGTGGAGAGCCCTTGCTAGGGCTACCACCTGTCATCCATTTCCCAGGATGCACCCTTGAAGACAGTGTTTACGTTCAGTATTCTCCTATCAGGACCATCTGTATGCTGGTTGCTTTTGCCACCATATTGCTGGTCTCCTGCCTGGCTTCTCTGCTCTTCAACAAAGGACTGATACCTGCGAAGTGGGACATGTTTAACGTTAGAGTCCAGCATCCACCACAAACACGAATACCAACAGATGGTGCCAGCAGCAATGAAAACCACAACTCACAACCTGCGTGTGAGAATGGTGGAGTCTCAGATCCAATGTTGGAATCAGCTTGTTGAAATTCAAATTCACAGCATCATACTGTATCAATAATAGGTCACTAAACACGGTATTACCTCTCCTAACAACATATACCTCATTAAGACTTGAAACTAAAATAATGCAACAGTGGACCTCATGTTTCTCTGAATCAGTTTGAGAAACTAGAAGATGAACTGCATTGTATCTTGTGGAGAATGATAAAGGTACAAAGAAAAATATTAAAAGTTTTAAGTGTAAAAAGACCCTGTATCAAATACATCCTCAGCCTCTCATATAAAGAGTCAGTCCTAATGGGTATTGGATGTGGAAGGTATGCATGATTTTGCTAATTTATTTTGACAGAAAAAACCCTTTTTAATTAGAATTAACAGGCTTCAGTCATGGAAGCAGCAGTTTTGATAGTAAATTTACATCTACATTTGTCAAACCATCCATACATTTAGCAAAAAAAAAAAAAATCACACGACAAGGTCCATTTAGTAGCTGTTCTGGTGCTTTCAATCACGTCACATGATCTTCATCAGCAGATGGAGTTTGCCCTGTGGTCGTAGAATTGTAGATGTCTGGCACTTGGCACAAACTAGAAACACCAACGTCGTGGGTGCTACCAGAAAAGTCTGGTGATCAACAAAGTCAATAGGATAGATCCTCCGGGAACCATCAATGTCTGTGCCAAGTTTAGTGCCAATCCATCAAATAGATGTTGAGATATTTCACTAGATAAATGATAAGCTTGATCTGCTGTTGGCCTGTTCAAAGTGTGTTATTTGCTATAAATGTTGGCATGTGTGAGGTTTGATCAGGGAAATATGTGGATTTACATATTGACAAAACAAACAACATACTAATGATTTATCTATTCTTAGAGCTTTACCAGAAGTGGAGCTAACAATGGGAAGTTTGTCCTTAGCGTCACAGGGTCATTAAAATCTGAAGGGTTCATCCTCTGGGGAAGGGGAATTTGAGTAGCTGGATGATGTGCTGGTGGCGACTCTGTAAGTGAGTATTAGTGACTTGAACAGGGAGCCAGTGGAGAGTAATGAAAAGTGGAATGACACTAGCTGTCTTTGGCTGGTTGAAGACGAGACATGCTGCACCATTTTGGACTATTTGCAGAGGTTTTTCTGTGCATTCTGGCAGCCGTGCCTGAAGGGAATTACAGTAGCATCTGTAGAAATACCAGAAGAAGACATGGGCATGGTGAAATCTCCACCATCCCCTTATAGCAGGGATGCATGTCAAATCACAACAATCTCACATTTCACAACATTCAACTTGTCTCCTTTTGTAGAAGTAGATTTTCAGGATCTACTGTGTGTTATTTACTGTACACTGTCAGGATACTGAGGACAAGACTGGACACTTCACTTCAGCACACGGAACTCATTCAGGTTGTCGTCCTGCAGCTTTCAAAGGTAAAATCTTATCAATTTTATTCTTTATTAACATACCAGTGTAGAGGTAATGGTGATGTCACTCTATGAATAATCTAGTACAGAAAAACTGTATATGTAGAGATTTAAGACAAGGAAAAGGGACACAACAGTTCTGAAGAATGAATATGTGAACTGTCATACAAAGCCGGCAGCGTAGGACTGTAGGTGTACAGTATACAGCAGTTAAATCAATTAACATTTTATTTCATCCGTTTCTTGTCCTGTCTTACCTGCAATTTTGAAAATACAAGTATCTAATTGTGTAACAAAAAATATTAAAGCATAAATATAACTTGAGAAAATAGCTGAATAAAAATTGTAATATTCAAAAAAGATACATTTTAGATAAAGAAAATTAGGTAAAAAAAATGAAGACAGAAAAAAAACAAATAAATATGAAATGAATAAATAAAAGTGTATTGTTTAGATACTGACTATTTACTTTTTTACTTTTATCATTATTATTTTGTTTTGTGTTTCTGTTCACTATGTTCTGACCCGACATTTTAGTGATGTTATGTTCGTGAACGATCTGATTCTTTTCAACGGCTCTCTGGCACGAACGAAGGGAACCGAGTCGTACTTGGTGAGAGCCGTTCTTTTTATCTTTGTGCCCAAATTTCACTGCCTGCCCTAAATCCAATCCCCTTTATGTGAACAGTGAGAAGCAGCCAGTCACAGTGTTGCATGAATTGCATTCAAGGCAGGCAACTTAATTTACATTTCATGCAGAGGGTAAATTTAAAGTAGTAAATGACTGAAACTGGCGTCACCTTGTGTAACGTTTACAATGCAGATCACTGACATTAAGTCTGGTAGTACGAGTCATTTAGTTAGTGCTGCTAAACCTAGTCCACACATGCCAAATGAAATTATATTGGTGGGACGTGGCACCCTAAAAGGAAAAAGAACGATGAGCTGTTCTTTTGAACGGTTCTTGGAAACAAATGGCTCCCTTCAAAGAGCCGTAATTCCCATCAGTACGACGTTTATCCACTGAGCAGCTATGTTTATACTCCTCCAGGAAATGATGACAGTTGACTATATGAGAAACAGCTTTGTGTGTTGTGACAATATGATACAGTCAAAGATTCCTTCTCAGAAAGTTTGTGTGGGTGAAGAGTCTAAAGGTATCTAAGTATTTATCTGGCAGTTTTGAGTGTAATGTGAGCATGAATCAGTGGATTTCAATCACTTCAAGAATGGGAAAGCCGCATGACTCAGAGGTGATCTCTTATTTTAACTTGTAGTGATCTACATTTCTGCCTTCTTCAGGATGAAATCCAACACCTGGCTGACATTTATAGAAGCTAGGACAGGTGTTTAAATTTGGACTTTTATCTAATCTTTGGTTTTGTGTGAAATAGTGGATAATTTGACTTCTTTTTGCCTTGAATAATCTGCGAAGTTTAAAGGGGATAATACTGTTTGGTGGAACTATTTACAATTCAGACATCTTAACATAAAAAGAGGCCCTGACTACACACTGCGTCTGGGGTCACAAGCCAAAAAGGTTGAAAGTAGAAAGTAAATGCTCAAGGAAAGTACCTCAAAATTGTGCATAGGTGCTGTACTTGAGTAAATATACTTAGTTACTTTCTCCCACTGTACTGTATAATGCTTAAGTTTAATATTCAAAATTAAGTAAGGAGAGAAAAATTGTACAATTACTGATTTAAACTGTACTGTGGGACAAACATCAACAGCTTTTTCTTCCTCTCCCTCCCATCATGACTTACTTCCATGTCAAACCTACGGTGGTCAACAAGGGCAAACGTGCTACAATGGCCCAAAACATTTGTAATCTTTATTTTTATTTATAGAGCACTTTTCTAAAACCACTTTACAAAGTGCTTCGCACAAGGCAACAACTTCACAACAAGCAGATCATAACATTTTACAATAAATTAATAACAAATAAAATAAAAACAAATGAATAAATAAAAACATTCTTCCATTAGGAGAAACGAGCTGCAGCTTCAGAAATGATGCCAATGCAAAAACACATACAAAAAGCCAAAATTAATACATTAACAGCAAACACGCTGCAAATACAGTCAAAAACACACAAACCCTGTAAACAGAAACAGAAACAGAAAAACACTGCATGTCCAGTCAATAAAACGGAAGTTCTCCAGGACTGTAGGGGGAAAAAGACCGAGGCCAAATGTAGAAAAGAATACATTTTTATGTTGCCGCTTCAATCAAAACAAAAACTCTCTCTCTCTCTCTCTCTGTCTCTTATGCAGCGTTTTTCTGTTGCATCTGTTTTCGGAGATTGTGTGTTTTTGACTGTATTTGCAGCGTTTGCCGTTAATGATTAGTTATGGCTTTCTGCAGCACGTTTTTTTATTTTATTTGCAGCACGTTTCCATTGTTGTATTAGTTTTGGCTTTTGTGTTTTTGATTTTGCGTCCTTTCTGAAGCTGCAGCACGTTTCTCCTAATTGGAAATGTGTTGAGCTGTTGTAGCATGTTGGCCCTTGTCGGCCACCGTACAAATCTATATTATAGCTATAATATAGCTTCCACACAGCTGCCAATTCCTGTTTTTCTGTGTGTAATTGTGAACTGTACCTCACATCTTCAGAGGTGTTACTGATAATAATACATTGGCTGTAAGAACAGTGTTGAGTATACACTAATTAACCTGCTGCCTTTCCATAACCTGCTGTCTCAAACAGGTCTCACTCTGAAGAATGGAAGATGACTACACCACCTCACTGTATAACAGCTCTAATGACAGCAACAGCAGCTCACTGTTGGACCAACATGAATACTGCAACACCACCACCTTGTGGAACAACTTTGATCTTTTCACGATCTTTGATTATAGCAGTGTGACTTCACAGCACAACACCTCTGATATCAACAAAATGGAGTCCGGAATTCAGACGGTCTTATATGTGTCGAGGTGGATCGTCATCTGCATCGGCCTCCCTTTGACCATACTGGCCATCTACCCTCTTTATTCCCTGGTGTGTAGGTTATGATTTATATTAATGTATTTGCAGTATGTGTCAGTGGGTCTGAGAAGGATCTTGTTTGTTCCTGTGGGGGGAGGAAAGCAGGTGTTAGGGTACGGAAGCAAGTGTTGAAATGGCCAAAATTGCAGGAAAATTTTGTTACAGTTTACCTCATTATTAAAATTCAGTCATTATAGGGTTCAGACTACAAAATAGTTCATACAATGTATTGTCCAACCACATCTAAAGACAAGGACGGAATATCTGTCTCTTTAACTGCTAAATGCTCCACTATGTTCACCAGCTAGTCGATAGCTTCTTACTACGTCTGTCTGCCATTTGCTGCTGAGCAGGTAGTGCACAGTGGGTTTTTAGAGCTTTTTCCCTGAAACCAGCTGCCTGCTGCGGCCGAAAACAACACTAATGAGAGCTATGAGACTGAACCAAAAAAGTAAAGTTGGGGACCAGAATAAAACAAGACAATGAGCTGTAAAACACTAAAGCTTGTGGAGATTATGTGATAATTTGTTGTGACATGATCACTATGACAGTTGTGATGACATTCATTGTGCGTACAAAAATATTGATTATAGCCGCTTTAAAGCTGGGCCCTATTTTTTACAAATTCTGGGGTCGAAATGACTAATACTTACCAAAGGTATTGGAGTTGGTCCAGTAGATTGCCTCTGCCCGCATCCACGAACGAGCTGCAATGTAATTCAATGATGGCAATTGCACCTGTGAAAAGTCTGTTCACTTAAAGTGCTTGTTTTTGCTACTGACAGGCTCAGACTGTTATTCTAAGAGTCTGACAACATTATGGGAAGGATCCCTACAGAGACATCCACTTTTAGTGGATGGACTTTTCACAGGCGCAATTGCCCACAAGTATTATGTTGCAGCCTGTTTGCAGATGCCAGCTGAGGCGATCTACTGGACCAATTCCAAAACGTTTAGTAAGTATTAGTCATTTAGATTAAAAATAGGGCCCAGGTTTAAAAATACCAGAGTTTCCCTTTAAGCATGATCCATGTTTTGTTGCCACTTTACATCATCCTCCATCATCCAGTTTAAAAATGCATAAATGTCCATGTTTTCCTGCAGGTGCGAAATGATCACATTGCTCCGATCTTCGTCATCAACCTCCTCATCTCTGACCTCATTCAGTTCTGCTGCATGATCATTTGGGTGGTAAAAATCAGGGCTCGTCACCTCTACAACATCACTTACTTCATTTACGTCTTTGGTCTGATGACCAGTATTGGCTTCATGGTCTGTGTTGCTTTGGAAAGGTATCTGTCTGTCCTTCCAGTATGTGTGTAATTCTGAGGCATCCTCCAAGTCAGGACTTTGGTGTATCTCATAATATTCAGACTTGTATCTCTGTCTATCTTGTATTACAGGTATCTGGTCATCGCCTGGCCACTGTGGTACCGCTTCGAACGAACCATCAATGTCTCTGTGGTGGTCTGTGTTGTGGTCTGGACCCTTTCTTTCATCACAATCCTTTTTGTCAGTTTGGCATCTAAATTCTTCTATCCGTTTATCATCCTCTCCGTCATCCTCCTCCTCCCCTTCCCCGTGCTCGTATTCTCCCTGGCTGGGACCCTCAAATCGCTGTCTGCTTCCATCGCGGTCCCCTCTGAGGAAAAACGACGAATTGTGGGAGTTTTGGTTCTGGTGCTGCTCAATTACACACTGCTGTTCTTGCCTACCATCGTTTTGGCATACTGCCGAAGAGATCATTCTTTCCTCCAGGGTCTGTCTTTCACCTTGATCCAGTTCAGTCCTCTTGCCGACTTGGTTCTGTATGTTTTCATGAGGAAAGGGGCCATAGACAAGCTTTTGGCCTGTCTGTGTCTCTGGAGGATGGACAACAATGAAAACAATAGATCATCACTGGTCAGTAGATTGTCAGCTGTAAGTAGGCAGATACTATTTGCAAAATGACACCTGGCAGTAGATAAAAGGAGGTATTTTTACGTCGTTTCAGCATTGGCTGATGGAAATGAATTTTTGTTCAGGTGAACCTGCTCTTGTTTACTAAGATGGCCTCAACAAAGTGAACAGGAAGAGGATGGTCAGCTACCATTTCTGGACACCTGTGTTCATGTAAAGGCTGACGGGAGCAGTAGGTTTCCTGTAAACAGGACCACGCCAACATCTTAATTTTAACTCAAACCACCATTTACAACATAACAGATCAGTTGTGGGGACCCTCCTACACAGAACAGAACATCTTATCAGTGAGGAGGAGGAGGATAGGGAGAGGGAGGTGCAGCATGGCACTAAAAGCCAACTCGTCCAAAGAGCTATAACCATAGATCAAGACGGACACTGTTCACTTAACAGGAACCACCACGAGCATCCCAGTGGGACTCTCCTACATGGCTGAACTGTCAGAACATTTAGCGAGAGTCTTCAAGTCCTAAGGAGTCAACACTTACCACAAACTATTTAACACTAAGATCTCTGCTGGTGCATCCTAAAGACAGGACCCACTACTCAAACTAGGGTAATGTGTGACATATCATGCAACAGCTGTGGGTCAAACTGCAAGGACCCTGAACAAGAGACTGAATGAACGCCGGAAACAGACATCGTCACGGCGTCCCAGGTCTCTCTTGGAAAAGAGATCCTAATCTCAATGAGACTAATTAAATTAAGATTGAATAAAACAATAAAATAAAATCATCCAGTGGTGAAGGGGTCAAAGGTCATCCCCAAGAAGTCAGGGGATGCCCAGAGACCCAACTGGGCTACGCTACACCACCATCAGTGTGTCATTATAATCACTATTATTCCTAAATCTTTATTTTGACTGTACAGTATTTGTATATTCTACAATATATTTTACACAGGAAGAGCCTCATGGCATTTTTGTGTCTTTCATACACATTTTCATTTAGTTGTTAGCTTTTTCCCAGTTATAAATAATTCAATATTTCCATAACTGTGTTTTGTATACATAGTGTATATTGCTATTGCTGTTGATATTGCATTTCATGTCTGGCTGAAAACCACATTAACCACATATCCTTCAGGATATAAATAAAGCTGAAGTTGACTATAAACCATAAACAAGGTCTGTCTGTGACAGCCACATTTCAGAACTATTTATAATTTCTTGGAAGGATGTTCGGAAAATGGTCATACAGCGCTGGAATGCTTACTGGGTAATGTGCATTGATAAGAGGAGAAAATAATAAATAAATACATAAAAAGTGGCATCTTGTATCACAAAAATAGACTTACTTTAGAAACAAGTAATCCATGATATAAGTCTCGGGGGTAGGGAAGAAATCTAAGTACTGACCTGCTGCATGTAGTGCCCTACATTATGTGTTTCTAATTCTTTTTCTAATATTACTTTTTTTTGGAAGAAATTAAAAGAATGGCCGTGAATCTTTAATAAGAAAATGTACATTTAAAATATAAATGTTTTATTTATATGCCTCCATGCAATGTTGTTAGGCTGTTTGTTAGGACAATACCATGCTCAACGATGGAGATGTAATATAATACAAAATATATATATATATAGTATATATAATATTAAAAAAACTGCAACAGCAGAGATTCAACAGCAAGCTCATACAAGTCAAGTTTATTTTGAAAGCCCAATATCACATACAATGAGTCAGTGGGATTTACAGGCCTACTATAAACACTTTTCCCTTCTGACGTGGTCGGACAACACGTCGTACGAACTTGTTCTTTTCTAGCATACCTTGGCCCTAATGTTCATGCTTTTTTTTCTTTTTCGTTAAATCTTACTTGCAGGTTGTATTTGAGACACCATTGAAAAAAATAAACTTTAATTGAACTTTAATGTGCATTTTTAGTAAAATACCAGAGGAAGACATAGGCGTGAAAAAACCATGCAGTCTGATGTTTTATAGCAAGAGTGCCATTTACAACAATCTCAGATTTCGCAAAGTGCAAATTCTCTCTTCCTTAGAAGCACGAGTAGATTATCAGGAACCTCCTGTATTACTAACCACATTACTGTACACTGTGTGGATACAGAAGAGAAACATTCATGATGTGATTCTGCAGCTCTCAAAGGTAAAGTTTGTGTTGCATTGCTTCTCTCCTTCTATGCAAAATGTTATACATAAAGACTGCGGATGTTGTGATACAGTGAAAATGAATATACAAACTGTGACAGCTGCCAATTCCTGTTCTTCTATGTGTAATGTTTTGCATTATGGGTACAGTGTATTTTTGAGAACCTCTTAGCTGTGAGGGGTAACACAATGTCTGTGAAAACAATCTTAACTAGACACATAGAAACCTGCTGCTTTTCCATGTCTAACTTGTCTCTATAATATATTATGCTATGTTCTATTTCTGTGATGCCGCAGGTAGCTGGAGGTGGAGTTCATCACTGTAGTTGGAGGGCCTCCACACATCTCATTCATCCACACACACCACACCTTATTGTATTTTTCATTTGATTTGGGTTAACATTATGCTCTTTGTTAACATAAATTAACTATTTATTTGTTTTCAACCTGGTTCTCCCTAAGTAGTACAATAGTTCCTCCTGAAATGTCAAATCAAGTAGCATACAATGGAAATACTCAAGTAAAGTACCTCAAAACTGTACTTAACAACAGTACATGGGTAAAGGTACTTAGTTCGTTTCCACTACTGCCAATCCTCCACAACATTTAGCAATGGACACCGAAAACATCCGGGCCGCTCCAAGCATACACCTTTGAATTGTAGGTGTACAAAATACTGTAAGTTGATGTCTATCATTATTATCCTTTAATCACAGAAGCAAACCAGATATTATTTTTGATGAACTGAGCTCATTATAGCCGCCACGCTGTCTGTTGTGTTTCTTCACTCACATTAACAGCAATAAATGATGAGTTGAACCATGAGATACAGTTTAAGTGTCTTTACTGTTCAAGTGCAAATTCAGTCACACAGGTATCACTCCGCTGATGTACCACTCAACCTGTTATAAAGGTAAACTGACCATTCTATCAGTTAGCGAAAAGTAGTGCCAATAGCCGTTTTCTAAATATGGAAGTAATGTACTCCTTTTCCAAATACATGACACAAAATCTTTATTTTGACTGTTTTTTGTATGTTTAACACAGAGAGAGGATCTTAACAAGACTTTTCTGGTCTCTCACATTTAAATTTAGTTGGTTTCTTTTTCTAAGTTATAACTAATGTATGTCTATCCAAAACTGTATCTGTTTTTATTTTGTATTTTTCTTTTGTTGTTGTTGAAATAAGAAACCAAACTACATACTATTTCTTTATCTTAAATTAATGTAAGTTTTAGTTTTGATGATTTAGTGGTAGACATGCTAGTTTTTAACAACAGCTGTTGTGTCCTTGGCAATATGGATAAAATCTTATATCACAGTATATATAATTATATATAGAAAGTCAGTTAAAAATCAGTTTCTAGACAAAAATAGTAATGTTTGCCTTTGACTAACTCACTGAATTATAACCTGACAAATCACCATACAACAAGATCTCTGCTGGTTGACAAATCTCTATCGTCTATATCAACATAGATTACCTGACCATACATGGTCCAGACATATACTAGGTTTCCACCTAGTCTTGTCTCTCACTTCCTTATTAGAGAAGTAATCGATTAAAAGGAACTGCATGTTCATCACTTGCCACATTTGCTGTAGACTGCAGAGAACAAACACCAGGCATTCGTGTTGGGAACTCATTCAGGTGGGCTCTTGCAGCTTTCAAAGGTAAATTTTGTGACATTATATTATAGAGATTATTAAAAAGGATAAAATGACTGCAAACAGTCATGAAAATGAATATGCAAACTGTAACAAGCAGACAGTTTTGGACTGTAGGTGTACAGAATACTGCGGTTAAACCAGTTATGTTTCATTTCATTTGTCTGTTTTTACCTCTATCCCTTAAATAGTAGGAATTACGTATGTGAATTAAGTATGTGACTGTGTAACAAATAAAAAAAATAGCATTGTGAGAAAATGACTAGAAAGATAAAAACTGGCAAAAAAAAAATGCAGGATTTTGAACTGAATAAAATGAGGTAAAGAAAGAATGAAAGAAGAAAATGAGGTGCACCATTAAGTATGAAATCAATAAATAAGAACGTAGTACTGCTGTTTAGACATTTCAGGAAGCTGTTATCGAGCTCATGATCAAACTGGTCTTGGTTTATTCATTTAAAGAATGGCGTTTATTTGTGTTTGCAAATTAACTCTTCATATCTAGAACATGCTTACAAAGGTTTTTTTTACAAATTATTATTTATATCCTTACTGTTACATTTTGTATTTACTGTATGTTCTGACCCAACATTAACAGACTGAGAGGTGTTTGTAGTGACGTTTGCAGTTTTCCAGAGAAATGATGACAGCTGAGATATGAAAAAGAGTTTTTTGTGTTAGGCAGGTTACAGTGAGTTAACGATTCAGTTAATGATGTTTTAGTGAAATGAGTTGTAAACATACTATAATAAAACTTATATGTTGAAGTTGTTAGTGTATTGGGGGCATTTTAGCCTTTATTGACAGGAGCCAGTAGAGACAGACAGGACATGAGGACAGAGAGAGAGATGGGAATGACGTGCAACAGAGGTCCCTGGAACATTTTTATTAAACATTACATGAAATTACTGAAACAAGACAACATGACCTCACATCAGCACGTAAAAACATTTGTATACGTCACTAGAACTTGTTGTACTATCTGAAACTATATTACTTGGTTAAATATTATTAGCAGATAATGTAACAAATATTGAAGAATGACAGTAAAAACTGAAAAGACTCAACATTGTTTGATTGAAACTGATCTCTCAAACAGGTTTCACTCTGAAGAATGGAAGATGACTACATTAACAACACCTCACAAGACAAAGGCTATAATAACAGCAACATCACCTCCGGCTACACTGGTTATGGCTATAAAGCTGCATTCAACATATACTATGTGGTGACATGCCTAATCATTTCTATCGGCCTTCCTTTGACACTCGTGGTCATCTATGCTCTTTATTCTATGGTATGTACTTTATCTCTGAGATTTATTTATTTACTGTCTGTGTCATGTGTCTGTCGTACAGTCTGTAAAGGATCTGGATCTGGCTTGGGGGCTAGGTGTGAGGAGGCAGGGACAATGTAAAGACCTATACATTTTAGTTGGTCCAGTGCTTTGGTTTATGACTAAATACCTGCAAAACTAATGACATTGCCATCGGCCTCAGCTATACTTTGTGTTTAGTGCTAATTAGCAGATTTTAGCATGCTAACACGCTTCCTTGTGGCTCTTGTAAATCCCAGCTGCGTTATGTTCACTTCTGGTCTTCAGAGGTGGAGGATTTTAGCCACAAACTGATAGTTGAGAAATTATGTGACCTGAGTAAATCCAGTGGAAGACATAATTAACGTCTGTTAACATGTCCCCTCCTATTGTTTGCACGATCCTCCCTGAAACGCATATGCAATGAGGAGAGAGGCGCACCTTGCAAACACAAACGTGACACACAAACTGTGACTCCAGTCTGGTGCATCTGTTTGATAAATACAGCACGTATGTTTGGACCAGAATGCATCTCATCTGTGCCTGAAGAACTGGTGCAAAAGCTGCAGTAACTCTGGCCCTTAGTCTTGTTACTGCACTTACTGGCCAGTGTGTCATATCTGATATTTCTGACAGCACAAATGAGAGTTTGATGAAAAATTAGTTGCTGGGCAGAGCAAGATGACATATTTGGGAGGAGGTGGAGTTCAGAACATGTTTAAAACTGCTTGTTGACTTTTACCAATGTTTTCCTGCAGGTGCGAAATAATCATGTTGCTCCGATCTACGTCATCAACCTTCTCATCTCTGACCTCATTCAGCTCTGCTGCATGATCATCGAGGTGGCAGGAACTGAGCAGATGTCTGTTATTTTCTCTGTTATTCACATCTTCGCTCTGTTGTCCAGCGTTGGCTTCATGGTGTGCGTCTCCCTGGAAAGGTAGCTATCTGTCTGTCCAGTGTGTGTGTAGTTACTTCTGTGTCTAACTTTATTATTATATTACTATGTAATTCTGAAGCTCCTCAGAGACTGTGTGTTCATCTTGTATTACAGGTATTTGCTCATCGCCTGCCCACTGTGGTACCGCTTCAGACGATCCATCAAGATCTCTGTGGTGGTCTGTGTTGTGGTCTGGGCCCTTCCTCTGGTCTTTCTCCTCCCTGTCTATTTTGAGGTTAAATGGGAGGTCACAGAAATCATCTTTGCCGTCCTCCTCCTCCTTCCCTTCCCACTGTTCATATTCTTCCTGGGAGGGACCCTCAAAGCCCTGACTACCAGCCGTGTCCCCTCTGACAAAAAACGACGAATTGTGGGAATTTTGGTCCTGGTGCTGCTTATTTACACGCTGCTGTTCCTGCCCGGCATCATTTGGTACCTGTCAGACAAAGACAGATATAACGTTGCCCTCAATTATCTGTCTTTGACGTTTTTTAAGTTGAGTCCTCTTGCAGACTTGGCTCTGTATGTTTTCATTAGGAAAGGGACCATAGACAAGTTTTTGGCCTCTGTGTGCTGTTGTAGAATGGACAGCAATGATGTCAACAGATCAGAAGTATAAAAGGAAAGTCTTGTCTTATAAACCAGCTTCAGTAATTTCTCGCTGTATAAAATATTGTCCAGTAGGCCTGAGGCGAGTAGTTAAGACTCTGTACCAGTTCAACATGAGTATCTCTTGTAATTCACATTTGCATGTTTTCATTTTGAGAGATGCTTTTGTCTAAAGTGAAGTGTGAATGGGGGACATTAAGGAGTTTAACCCTACTTGCTTTTGTCTGTCCATATTTTGAGAAGCAGACACAGAACAACAGGAAGCTGCTGCAGGGGATCACTGACTCCGTTTGTTAACTGACCGCTTAGAAAACTCTGCAACACTTTGAGGCTGTTATCCAACAGCTTTCAAACCTTTAACTGTATGTTTTCCTTTTTAGATTTCTGCTGTTTGTAGCATGCATTAAAGTTTATTCATGTATGTCTTTAACCATGTGTTAAGGTGAGGTTATTGATCCCTTGCTGGAAAATTAATTGTGTTTCTTTTCAGAGTCTAAATTGATACCTGAAATGTAACTTTTTAATACAGATTACAGGTAACTTTCTTATCAGTGTTGCTTTATCCTGACAGTATTTACATGCATTGTTGCACAAATAGTCAGGACTGCTTAATGCTGTTTATCAGACTGTACTTACAGTAAATTAACAAGTGACAGTTTCAGGACATATTGTTCTCATCTTTCTGTCTCACAAATGTTGGCCAAGTCACATTTAACGGAGAACTAACAGCTTGTTGTGTTTAATGAGGTCTATATCATGGCCGTCATGCCCCCTCGGTTTGGCCTTATGCTCCTCAAAAAATGATATGCGCTGCGACCACAGTGACCTTGATGCCCCTCCCACACTGCCTCGGCTGATTTTGCCGTTTTCTCCTCTGCCTCTTTCTTGTCAGTATGGTTTTTAGACACCAGTGTCTTTTGTTGAGATTCTGAATTCTTAGTGGGCAACATCAAGTGAATCGCTGTGCACATAACCAGTGGGGGGGTTTGATTTCGAGCCTGAACCGCTGGAAAACTGGGATATTTATGACGATAGTTTGACACAAATCTAGCACCGGACAACAAGGACACTTAATCAAACTCATCCTGATGTGCCAATGAACGTTTTCTTTAGAAGGTGGATGGAAAATTATGATTCAAGAAGCAACAATATAGTTGGTTAGCAAGCTAACAACACACCAACATAACTGTAAACCAGTTACTGTTCAGTGAATCAGTTTATCATGTAATTTGCTGTTAGCCGTCTTTACCCAGTTGATGTATTATGTGTAAGTGTTTTTCAGTCAGTGTGTGAACTCAGGAGTTTGTACCATTATTGGTCATTTGTAAATACCAATAAATTATTTTGTGAAATAAACAAAATAAGTGTTTTTTTTTATTTATTTATTTCACTGATAGTTATGCTATGCATTAAAAATAAAATCATCCTTAACGCTTAAGTTAAATTCATTATTTCCGTGGATTTAAAATCATTGTTGTATTTGATGGCCTTGCAGCCCTGGCATTTAGCCTTTGTGCCCTCAAAAAATTGACAACACCAAAGGCCGAGTGGCCTTACCCCTTAAATGATGAAATTCCAGGCCTGAATACATAAAGGTACATAAAGCAACTGTTCTGAGAATAGAACTGAACCAAACAAAGCTAAAGTAGTTAAAGAGGAACTACACACAATATTATTTTTCACTCTACACATAATGACATAGATTCTTGTTGCCATATAATGTTAGTACAGGTGATTTTTCCACCAACAATCATATTGTGTGCAAATAACTGTTTTTCTGCTCAAAATTAGCTTGTATGTGTGTGTTTGGGTCCTGCCTTAAGTGCAATGTGTCTGTCATCAGGAAGCTACTGTGTAACCCCACATAGCAGCTGCATGTAGACTGTTTGGTTGCAGAGGACAATATAAGCTAAACTATTAATAATATTATAAGTGCATTAGAGGGGCCTGAGGAGACAAGCAAGATGGCTGCGTCCTCTACAGTGTTGACAGAAAGAGAGAAGGCAGCATTACTTTGTGCACTTCTACTATGAATGGAAAATAGATTAAAAAAAGAAAAAAAAAAAAAAATATATATATATATATATATATATATATATATATATAAATATTAAAGGAGCCCCAGATGGCTGGAAAATGTAGACAATGTGGTCCGTCTGTTCTGCAGTGCTCTCACAGCACTGCCTGTCAGTAACACCACAAAACACCACAGAGGAAGCTGTGTTGTGCAATTTATCTCCTGGTCACCGCTACCAAGGGCTGTTTAGAAGCAGATGATAACCTGCAGTTACTGGTATATGTAGCACATTATAGTGGTGGTACAGCAGCACTTATTCGGTAAGTTTGATGGTATTTTACTATTTAGCATACATAAAATCTTAAAGGTAAAGTTTTGTATTTTTAAACCTGGGCCCTATTTACACATATTTTGGGGCAGTGTGTGAAATACTCTATGACAATTGGGGGGAATGGCCGGTAAAAAAAAAACATCAGCCATACACTATTTTTCATTCTCAGCGGAAAATATAAGAAATGTTATTAAAAACGTTCTAACGAGGTGATTACAGGCAACAAATGTCGGAGTGCACAACAAGGAACTAAATAGGAAGGAAATAAATAAATAGATAAATAATTCACCTGAGCTGTTCATTCACAGTTTATGCAGCAACATCATGTGTACAATAGCAGCGAATCTCCAAACCCCATGTTTACTTTGTTTCCAGATTTAAGGACTGTTTCAAAACTTTCTCCGTTGGATAATTAAGGACATAAGACATACATTTGTGTTTTCAAATATGGAGAAGAGGAGCAGAACCACGCAATAATGAATTACTGCGCTGCAGAATTACAACCGGCACCGGTAACCACGTCAGCAGCTGCTGGCTACATCAGCTGCCTGTTCATTGTCAACAGTCGCATTTTCTGTGTTGCTCATCAAATTTCAATATTCAAACATGAAAATAAATTTTACAATACAGATAAATAGTAAATAATTAGCTTAATTTTGATACCCCCTCAAAAGTTGATTTTGCTGGGGGGTCCTAGTTGTTAATTAGGGGGTCCAAGATCCCCTGAGACCCCCCGTATTTCGCACACTGTTTTGGGGTCTAAATAACTAAAGGTTTTGGAATTGGTCCAGTAGATCACCTCAGCCGGCAGCTGCGAACAGGCTGCAATGGCTGTGACGTAATCCTTGCAGGCAATTGCAGCTGTGAATAGTACGTCCACTAAAAGTGCTTATTTTTGCCACTGACAGGCTCGTATTGTTATTGAACGTGTCTCACAACATTATAGAAAGGATCCCTACAGAGACAGACCTTTTTATTAAAGAGTAAGATCCTTTTTGTTTAACCAGAAACTGAAAGTCTCACCCTGAAATCTTGATGATGTAGAGTTGTTGAGTTGTTGCAGGAAGTCATTTATACCCCAAAAATGGTAAAAATAGGGCCCAGTTTTAAAAATACCAGTGTTTCCCTTTAAGCAGGACACATTTTTATATTTGTCAATATTATTTCTGTTGTATTTCCCTATTTTATTCCTATATTATGAATGCTTGTGAATTTATCTGGGGGACACATGCCCTATTAACATGTCTCAGATAGTATACATGATGTATTCACAGTAATGTTATTTGTGCTAAGGATCACACAGTGGTTTGATTTGCAGCTGTTGCTTTCCTTTCCATGTGTCCAGGTTTTCTTCAGTGAATTGTGCTTCAAAACTTTAAAAGAGGTACTTTGTAATATAGTGTTTTCGTATAGGGGGAAAAAAGATGCTAACCTGCTGCCCTTTTCTTTGTTATTTTAAGGTGACACTGTGAATGATTGAAGATTACTACAACATCTTCGACAATTACTCCTACCTGTACTTTGATTATGACATTGGAAATTTCACTATATTTGAAGAGTTTGACTTGTACATGGAACAAAATGTTTTGCCAACAGTCTTTTATGTGATTGCATGGATTGTGATCTTGATAGGTCTTCCATTGACCTTACTGGCCATCTACGCTCTGTATTCACTGGTATGTAAAGAATTATCAAGCTTCCTTGTATGTAGAGATCTGCATCACAGCAGTAACTGTTGCTGTCCAAAAGAAATGCAGCCAGGATGTTGTGTACATAGCAACAAAACTTTCACTCACTCGCTAATTGTTTTAATATGTGTGGAACTGCCCTTGGTCTGTGTGTAAAATGTAGTAGGCATGGTAGACCAGTCATTCCCTGCTGTCTTTTTCATCACTCTAACTGCAGGTGCGAGACAACCATGTTGCGCCAGTCTATGTCATCAACCTCCTGATCTCTGACCTCCTCCAGATGTGGTGGTTGGTGATCTGGGTGGCAGAATCCAGGAAATTGTCTATGGTCTTCTTTGTCTCTAAATGTATCTACTTCATCAGTGTGATGGCCAGTGTTGGCTTCATGGTGTGTGTCGCCCTGGAAAGGTAGGTAGTGTGTGTGCATGAGCATTTCTAAAAGAAACATTGTGAAAGACAGAAATGTGACAAATATTCTGACTGGCTAGTTTTCCATCTCTCCTTAATTACAGGTATTTGGTCATCGCCTACCCTCTGTGGTACCGCTTCGGACGAAGCATCAGGCACTCTGTGTTGGTCTCCATTATGGTCTGGGCCTTTTGTGTCATCGAGTTCCTTATTACACTGCTAACACCTAACTCCTCCCAACCACTCATTCTCCGCTCTGTCTTGCTCCTCCTCCCATTCCCCCTGCTCATCTTCTCCCTGGCTGGGACCCTCAAAGCCCTGTCTGCAGCCATTTCTGTCCCTCTTAAAGAGAAGAGGCGAATCGTAGCAACTTTAGTTGTGGTGCTGATAAACTACACGATGCTGTTCTTGCCCTGGATTATTTGGCTTCTGAAACTTTCTGTCAATGATTCAGGTTTTTACTTATTATTCCTTCAGTTCAGTCCTCTTGCAGACCTGGTTCTGTATGTTTTCATGAAGAAAGGGGTTGTAGACAAGCTGCTGGCCCGTCTGTGTTGTTGCAGGATGACAAGAGAGGAAGAACAAGAACAAGCATAAATGAAAAAAACACAGAAGTGGTCTGCTCAGTGAAGACAGAGGAAGATGGAAAAGAGGGAGAGGAGGGGAGCAGAACTGACCAATCATAAGTTCCACCCTTTTCTCTCAATGCACCAAAAACTTAGACAACATTGGACAACTTTCCTGGGCTAATGACACACTGTAACTTCATCATGTTGATTCATTTAAAATTATTCCCGCACAGGGAATTATTGTGAAGCAGTCAAGGTTATTTTCAGCATTTATGACAGCGGATTAGTTTTCAAGATCGCATGGAGTAATGGAACATGAAGGAGCAGCCACAGTAAGCTGTTAAATGAAGAGCTGCAGGCGACAGGCTCCAACTCCTCAGTAAAATAACCAACTGCTTTCACTGTGCTGTTGTGTGGAAAACTACTTGCACCATGTACAGAATGAAATCAGATGCCAGTTGCTCATGAAATGATGTAAAAGGTCAGATTATTGACTGGCTTCTTTATTAAAACTACGTGAGTTTGTTTGGCTGCACTGTAAACAGACACACTAGTTACTCTTGTGTTATATTTCTGACATTGTCACACTCGCAAGTGCTATATAAGGAAACCTGATTAAATTACTTAAATGTCACTGTTTTGCCTCAGTACCTTTAATGGCAGCTAATGCTTGTACACCGCAACCTGATCTCACAGGATAGTTGTATTTAATTAGATAAAAGATGTAATGCATTATAAAAGAAATGTGCTATATTTCTTGAAATTTAACTTGTGTTGTTTGCCTAAATGTGCACAGAAATACTAATTTTTAATATATTGACAGTGATTTGACACTACCTAGTTTGATCATTAAAATAGTAAGGAGATGATCATTTTGACTTGAATCTAAATAGCTGGTATTTTAACCACATACTTTGGTATCTGTTTCCAAACTGTGAACACGGTTAACAAGTTCCATGAATCATCCCTGTAAAGCAGAGGTAGGTACTATTTCATAGTCATGATATCATGAAGCAATTGGGTAAGTGTGGTGGTGTGCGTGTGTCGACAAAGTTCTCAAGAAAAAGAGAGAGTACGCCTAATAGCAGTTAATGTGACAGATGATGGTGAGTGTTTTGGTGTCTATTAGTCAACTTCATGTTTTGTTTTAGTTTTTTTAATGTTCTAATGTTTGCAGCTCTCACACCACAGTTTCCCTAAAACATACAAACCCTGCCCTCAAACACAGATCAGATCTCAGATGTATTGCAAATGTAACACAAATAAGTGACACTTAGTGCTTGCTGGATGTGGCAGGAAACGTATAGATGATAACCTCACATAGTAACAGTCTTCGTCTTTATCGAAGTTCCAAGAAATGTTCAGTGTGGGTATTTTCCCTATAGTTTAATTGCACAAGAAATAAAAACATAATTCTTTTGCACTGGTAAATGTAACAATCTTGTTAACAACAATTGATGCTAAACGTCAGCACAGTTTCTATATGGATAGTGTGTTTTCATGTGCTTTATGCTGCTACTACTTGAGACTAGTAGTAGAAAGGTATGTCATTCATGCAGAAGTTGGGGTGCAGGCTCTCGGAGGTGCAGTCCGACGTGTCCATGGCACAGCGGCCGCAGTGGCAGCTCAAAGCCACAGGGTAGGTGACAGTCGGGTCCACGCCGGGAGGGCAGCCAGGAAGCTCAAATGTCTTGTAGTAAAAGTCCCGGTACGTGCACACATGCTGATAAACGTTGCTGAACGGTATCTTGATGACAGGGTCCTGGGGTGGAGCAAAAACAACAAGGTGGTGAGCTCATTTCTAAAGAATACACTGCTTTGCCATTGATAATGTTGTTAGTAACACCTCAACCACATACAATGACACTCAAAATGTATGTGGTGAAAAGGGCTTAGACGTTCTCACTGTGCCAGTGTAGCTGTACTGTTCGTGGCCACCTTAGTAAAGGGAAGTAATAACAGACACGCACATATTAACCACTCAAATGTTTTAAAGTGACATTTTGTTCAATTCATTCATTCATTCATTCGTCTCTAGATTTTGCAGTCACAACTTTATTTCTGCTGCTTCAGTTTTGTCCTGTTGCAGAATCTAAGGATGCACTGGGCTGTTGGTTTGTCTGTGCAGCACTTGTTGTTGATATTCATGGTCTCCAAAGGATCATTCATGCTGTTCTGTAGCACCACAGACTAGCCAAAATGAAAAAAAAAAACTTGTACACTAGAAATATCACAATCTATTATGATGATTGTCATGAAAGGTACCTTTCCTTTAGCGCCACATTCAGGAAAAGAAATAGATTTTTAACCCAATTACCAGCTGGTAAGGCACCAAAAATACTAAAATCATCAATATGTTGTTTATTCTGTCCAGTACTTTCCCATTGTATGCTATAATGAACATTGCATCTTCTAAGGGCTTCTACCAGGGCTTGAGTTTTAATTTCATTCTTTTGTAAAGAACACTGTACACGTGTTGTTTATGAAAAAAGATTTCATTTTGCACATGCTAAAATAGCCATTTCCATACGTTTTTGGATTCCAGCATCATCATTTGATAAAGGATACGTTCACAATTTTCATGTCTGTCCTAAATGAATAGTCCGGTGCCCCATATGGACATTGAAAGAGGTTTTGCTTGCTGTAATCTTTTCTCTTGTTCATACACTTTCAATGCAAGTGATGGGGGACAAAATCCACAGTTCTCATTTTGTGCACAAATAAATTCTGATGCAACTCTAGAAGATATCTACTTGATTTGACTAACTAAGACTGCTGATGCTTCATATTAGCTTCAGATAAACTTTGGAATAGATCTTTGCACAGAACAAGGACTGTGGATTTTGTTCCCCATCACTCAGACTGAAAGAGCACTAGAAAGGGATTTGTTAATGGCCGGAATGAACAGCAGGAAAGATTACAGCAGGCTGTTTCAAAGTACATGTGGGCACCTGATTATGGTTTTAAGACGGACTTGAAAAATTTTGAACCTACACCAGAGCATAGTCTCTCACAGCAACAACCAGTCAGTTCAGATGGGGGAGGTCTTGCTAGAGACGCAGCATCCTGTCACACAGTGATAGGATTGTTTGTGTAAGAGGAGATTGTGGCTGCTGTAAAGAATATTAGTGTGTATCTGAATTCATGAAGGTCTTCGTGTATTCTAATGTGAGCTCAAAACTTAGACCTTATCTACGGAAGCTGAGAACGGCCATGCTTGCAATATTTTTTAATGCCGTTATCTCAAGAAAACGAGATAATCAACCCGTTATCATGAGGAAACAAAAGGTCTTGATGGCAACTGATTTAAGCTGAAAATGTCAGAACAAGGAGTACAGGTACCCATTATTGATCAACGCATCAGACTGTACTTCAGCCAAGGTCTAACACATCAGTCCTCGTCATTTAAGGAGAAGGCTAGCCCGGCAGCAACTTCACGGGCGAGTGCACTTCAGTGATCCTAACTTCATTAGTAACCAGATAAGGTTACTATCAGCCTGGCATTTACTATTATTTACATGTTAATAAACAGTTGAACAAGTTATTTATTGCCTGTTTGATTTCAGGTTTTATTCTTTATTTTACTCGGACTTTAGTCATACATTTATTATTCATTTTATCTTGAATGCTGTGTGCATCACTCTCTATTGTTTCACTTTATAGAAATAAAATATGAGTAAAATCCTTGAACAGAGACAAGGGGTTACGAGGGTTAATCGTTTTTTTACAACTATGACCCTCTTTTCTGTACTACCCACAATACCTTGGTGATGCAGTGACCACTGCAGATGGTTGTTTCCACTGGGTGACACTTGGAACAGCCCTCCTTCTCTAGAGACACCGTCTGGTTGATGAGCTGGCAGGGTGGCAGCTGGAAGGCCACTGGTGATGAAAGACGTTGCAGTTGGGTACTGATATGTCATATACTGTAACTCTTTGTGGTTTTTCACAAGAGGAGATGGGAAACATAGAGTTCCTGCTAACGCATGAGCTGTGACTGAAACGCTTGTTCTACATTACTGAAATTTTAGCATACGCGATGTTCACTTGCATCCTGTTTAATCATAACAAAACACACTTCTTCTTTCTGTGTTATGTAGTGTCACTTCCACTTTGATGTGGCAGTTCAATCATATGTATTATGTACTAATGTACTAACAATTCAGACACAGCTATTCATTTCACATATATGGAAAATGTATTACCATATGTCGTATATCCCTGCATTTTATTAAAGTTAGTTTCATGTATTTGCTTGTTTTTCTTTAGACTTTTATCAAGACCAAAACTTCCACTTGTGTACTCCATAGCACGCCTGTACTGAGTTGAAAAGTATTCACCTCATTTACTACTAGCTAAATGTCTCTGTTTAACACTAACCATTAACATAAAGATGGATCTTAAGGATTCAGGGAAAGTCAAAAACGTCCCAATTTTGTGACATCTGCTCAAAATCAGCACAGCATACGACTGAATTTGACGATCAAAGACAGCTTGTCTCACGGATTACAGAGTACAGCACAGTATGGGATGTGCTGGAGGGTGGAGATGAAATAAAAATCATCCAAAAATCTTGACACAAAAATTGACACATGATAAAGCTGTGCTGTTATTCCAGTGTTGAGGATTGGGATGTACAATATTAAATATAACCTGTTGAAGATTTTTTATAGGTGGTTTACTTGTCTTTGTTATGGAAATTTGATATTTTTAAACAGTATAGTCCAATGTAGTACAGGGAGATGGGAGTGGATGTTTTTCATGTAGGAGGACAATAGCTCAGTCAGTGTTGTTAGGAGTCCCACTGGTCACCAAAAGATGTTGACAAAGGTCAAAGATTACTTAATGCTTAATGCCTTTTCCCCCTAACTTTCCAGTAAAACATGCACATTTTTTATAATAAAATCCAGATATGCTTTGCAGAAAATAAAGGGTCAGATCAGTATAATTAAAACTGTTTGTCTTATTTACCTGCAGGAGCCAGGGGCCAAATGGAAGACGAGGCTCCCAGAAACAAACTCAACATCAGGGGGAACATCACTCTGCTGACCTGTACAGCCATCATCCTGCATGAGAAGTGGGTTAGTTAGTCGGTCAATCAATAATTTAGTTAGTCATTCTATTGATTATCAGGTGTCCCAGCTGGTGGTCCGTTGGTTATGGAGGAAGGTAGTTGCTGAATGATATACCTCGTGAGTTATGGCACGGGATCTATTCTTCTAATATGATCCTTTCAGTTGGTGTTTCCTTGTTGCCTGGAGTTTCTTTTGTTTATTGATTGATTTATTCATTATCTTTTCGTTGATTGTTAAGATGTCATAGTATAGCATACTTACAAAGGGTTGAAATTTAATTCATTAATAAATTATCTATTAACCATTTATAAAGTAATTAGTGGCAAACTGTTTCAAGTATAACTTACTGTAAAGTGGTACCTGCTGTCTATTATTGGTATTATATATATTTATATGAATAAATAACATTCAGATAAATCACCTGGTGGTTGTTGGTGTAAAGGAGCCTGACTTACCTCTCTGGCGTCTGCAGGCAGTGTGCTGATGCCAGGCGTCCTGCTCAGTCTTTATACAGGACAGAGGAGCCTGGTATCCAGGATAAAACTTGCTCATATTGGATTTCAAACCCTGGTTACTTGTTTTTGTTAAAACGGAGGAACATAGTACCTTTACTTACCCAGGGGATTAGTCTCTCTCCGTATCACTTTTACATCCTGCTACACTCACATAAACTGCCAGAATTATATAATATTACAAGGAGCAGTGGTAGGCTCAGTGCCATGCTCAAGGCCACTGTGATAGAGGAGAGTTTAAACTCATATGTCAGCTTTGGGCTATGACCTGAGGCTGAACTGTAAAGTTTATCATTGCAATCCCAATCAACAAGGGGTTAAATAATAGTAAAGCAATAAAAAGCGACAGTTTAGATTCGTTTTTCCCCCCGTTTTTTTTTGGTTAATCTGACACATATAATGAGTTAATGAGGCAATTAAGTCTCACATGGTCTAGCGGTTAGGATTCCTGGTTTTCACCCAGGGAACTCTGTGTTTTCGGTTTAAGAGTTATGCAGTAATTGCTACACTACGCTGTGAAGACGTACCATCATGATGCTGAAATAAATTGTGCCAAAATGTGTGTAAAACACGAAAAGCCTCCTCTCCTGTGTGGACAGTACTGAGATATCCACATATCTTTGAAACATCTGATAACAAGTTTTTATTACTTTTAAATAAATGTGTTTACTGTGTTTTTTATATTCTACGGAGTGGAAATATGGAAATATATACGTGTGGTCCAGAATTCCACCTGGACTTGACCATTACAGCAGGATGAAGACTGTTAGGTAGTAATCTGCTGCTGCCGGTGAAATAATCCTGTTTTATCAGTGAGGGATCACTGTGACACGCAGACTTCCTCCTGACATGGTTCATTTATGACTTTGATCCTGTCGTTTAGAGGATGAAGGTTTTTAATGGGTTAAGATGACACAGTAGGCTATGATTCAACCTTGGTATTTCAATTTCATTAATAGCTTCTTTTTCACACGTATTGTCCGGATCACGATGTAAAACATGGCAGATCCCACAGTGGAAATTTCGGTTGCACAAGCAGAGAGACACAAACAGCAGCCCAACTGTAGCCTGTATTTAGAACCTAAGGCCTAACTTCAAATGTCTGTATTAAGCTGCCTCAAATTTCACTCTTGTAAATTTCAGCACAGTAGATTATAAAATTATACTGTTTTACTGTGTTTTTGTGCTGGATGTTTACATATTATTAAACAAAGATATTAATGAATATGAAACTTATATTGCAGGATCTGTAGTTGCTCATTTGGAGAGAGAATACACACTTGCTGTAAATATATTACAGTTAGACGATTTCTTTTTTTTTTTGTCTTTTGGTGCAACATGTCAACAACATGTAGGCCTAATTGCATCTCTATACAGGAAGCAGCAGTAACCTATAAACATAACCTAAAAAATAAAGAACTAAAACAAACAATTTAAATAAAACAATACTATAATAATAATTATTTGTTTAAAAAAGACAGAAATAAACACAAAAATTATATAGATAAGGAAAAAAATACACATTACACAAACATTATATTGCCATCTAGCAAACATAATCCTATTACATTTTTCCTTTTTTTATTTGCTTTTTTTAAAGGTGAAAACCTTTTAAAATCCCACATGTATGTACAGTATATCGAATTTACCTAATATCACCCTGTACATCGGAACAATGCACCAGCCGTTTGCTCTTTTCGAGTCGGCGATTAATAGCTGTCGGACCCATTCAGTAGGTACGGCGCATGCGCGGTGGCCAATGTGATTACGAAGAAGACTGTACATGACAGCTTCTTTAAGATAAAATGAGTGTAAACTTCGCATAAGGAGACAAAAACAGTGGTGCAATGGCAGGAGAAGAAGAGGAGACAAAGAACAAGGTAAGCGCCTCAAGTGACTTTACGCTGCGAGGAAACATTTTAAATGGAAGAGGCTCGCTAGCTTCCAGTTTTTAGAAGGTCAACAGCAGCAAACTGTTCACACTCATTCATACAGTTCTCACAGTTACTCTTGGTGAAGAAGTGCTACCTTACCGTATTGAGACTTTCAGTTAATCTAAAACCTAAAGCTGCGTACATGCAAACACTGAGAGCGGTTTTAATGTCATAATTTCACGAATTTGTGTCCGTCTGAGTTGTGTGTTGACGTTCAGAGATAACAAGCGCACAGCTAACGTTGATGTTAACTTAAACAAAATGTAACTGTATCCCGAGTTAACATGAGCTAAAGTACAAGTATGGTCGCTATCTCCAGCGATAACATTAGCGATAACCAGCAAAGCTGGCTAGCTAATAGCTATCAGAAATTACTTGGTCAAACCAAATCCCCTTCGAATATTTAATAATTAAAGATGAACTTTTGCCTGGAAACTTACATACTTACTTACTTACTTAGTGAGATAGTCCGGTAGTAAGATAGTTAGTAAAAAGCTTTTCTGAAACATTCCCACTGAATTTCAACCTAGTATATGGCAGGACCGTGTGTGGTCAATGTGCTATGTTGTGGCCAAATTGTTACACTAATAGTCACTGGTAGTGTCTTTAATGTGAATTCATGGATATAAAATGTTAATCTGCAATTTTCTGTAGTGGTCCCGGTAATATTTGTTCTTAAAGCAAACTGTAGTAAAATCACATGACATGGTTAAGCTTATGCTTTTGAGTCAAAAAATGTTGTAAATGCAAGAAGAATACTTTCCACTCGTATCTTAAGATGTTTGATTTGAAATAACATTTTCTAATTATAACTATTCTAATTATCTATTAACTCCTCGTGCTCTTTCATTCGTTTCTATCTGCGTGATGTCTCTCGTTTTTCTATGACTCACTCTATTGAGTGTTTTGTCAGAGTGATTGTTATTTGGGGTGCTTGAACTCTGCGCTCTTCCTCGAGCCTCTCTGCGCATGGAGAGCTGTCTTCTGTCCTACTCTGGGTTTTATAACCCACTTTGACTTCCCACAACATGGTGTGGGATGGCACTTAATGTGGAGGTGGGTAGGGAGAGGGTGTAGGGGGTTTGAGAAAGGCCCATAGAGTATTGAAAAGTGTTGCTCTTATTTGTTGATTCCCTGTCAGACATATTTCTGCCTCAAATTATTGTGTGAAAAAGTACAAGAACTTTAAGAGTTATGAGAAAACATCATTTGGTCATTAGGGAAAAAAACTGCTAAATGCCTCCCTGGTAACAGTAGGGTTGGGCTATATGTTGATATAGATGATAGAGATTTGTCAACCAGCAGAGATTTTGTTGTATGTTGATTTGTCAGGCTATAATTCAGTGAGCTAGAAACTGATTTTTAACAGGATTTCAGGAAAATGTACAATTTCATGTATAATTAAATATAATTATAGTGATTACAGCACACAACAGCTGTTGCAAAATACCTGCTCTGAATTGCATCCTAAAACCTAGCATGTCTACCACTAAATCATCAAAACTAAAACTTATATTAATTTAAGATAAAGAAATAGTATGTAGTTTGGTTTCTTATTTTAACAACCATAGAAAAATAGAAAAAAGGAAAACAAATACATTTTGGATAGACATATAACTTAGAAAAGTTAAATAACTACATTTAAATGTGAGAGACCAGAAAATAAAAATAAAATAAAGATTTTGTGTCATGTATTTGGAAAAGGAGTACATTACTTCCATATTTAGAAAATGGCTATTGGCACTACTTTTCGCTAACTGATAGAATGGTCAGTTTACCTTTATAACAGGTTGAGTGGTACATCAGCGGAGTGATACCTGTGTGACTGAATTTGCACTTGAACAGTAAAGACACTTAAACTGTATCTCATGGTTCAACTCATCATTTATTGCTGTTAATGTGAGTGAAGAAACACAACAGACAGCGTGGCGGCTATAATGAGCTCAGTTCATCAAAAATAATATCTGGTTTGCTTCTGTGATTAAAGGATAATAATGATAGACATCAACTTACAGCTAACAAACTAATAAAAACATATTTTAGTTACATTTGTTGAAGCCATCACAGTGAACCAGAGCAAGTTTACCAAAACATTTCCCAGCCACCAGTACTCCCACAGCGGAGTCAAAACAGTGCTTAATTTTATCTGCACTTACGTGTCTTATTGGAAATCGTATCAGTAGATGACAGTATCTGTCTTGTCTCTATCCTTTCTATTTGCCTACATTCTCCTCCTGTTTTCTCCTAGCCTGGCAACCAGACAAATCTGCAAGCTCATGTTTTATTGGCTCTTTTGGATGCGTCTGGTCCTCCTCCCATTTAGACAGATTTCCAGACGACCAATCACAACCGTTTATCTAATATGGGGCGGGTTTGATATGATGACTGTACAGAGGAGCGCCGTTGAGGCATTTTTATTAACAACCAAGATGGCTGTCGCTGATGTGGAACATTCTGAATCCGCTGTCACGTCATTATTAAACAAACTGGACGGTATATTTTCCCTAAAAGAAGAAACAACTGCACTTAAAGCTTTTGTTGACATCATTGCTGTCCATTCTCACAACACACAGAGGCCAAAAACTTGTCTATGGTCCCTTTCCTAATGAAAACATACAGAGCCAAGTCTGCAAGAGGACTCAACCTAAAAAACGTTGAAGACAGATAATTGAGGGCAACGTTATATCTGTCTTTGTCTGACAGGGACCAAATGATGCTGGGCAGGAACAGCAGCGTGTAAATAAGCAGCACCAGGACCAGAATTCCCACAATTCGTCGTTTTTCGTCAGAGGGGACTGAGATGGAAGCAGACAGGACTTTGAGGGTCCCTCCCAGGAAGAATATGAACAGTGGGAAGGGAAGGAGGAGGAGGACGGCAAAGATGATTTCTGTGACCTCCCATTTAACCTCGAAATAGACAGGGAGGAGAAAGAGCAGAGGAAGGGCCCAGACCACAACACAGACCACCACAGAGCTCTTGATGGATCGTCTGAAGCGGTACCACAGTGGGCAGGCGATGACCAAATACCTGTAATACAAGATGAACACACAGTCTCTGAGGAGCTTCAGAATTACATAGTAATATAATAATAAAGTTAGACACAGAAGTAACTACACACACACTGGACAGACAGATAGCTACCTTTCCAGGGAGACGCACACCATGAAGCCAACGCTGGACAACAGAGCGAAGATGTGAATAACAGAGAAAATAACAGACATCTGCTCAGTTCCTGCCACCTCGATGATCATGCAGCAGAGCTGAATGAGGTCAGAGATGAGAAGGTTGATGACGTAGATCGGAGCAACATGATTATTTCGCACCTGCAGGAAAACATTGGTAAAAGTCAACAAGCAGTTTCAAACATGTTCTGAACTCCACCTCCTCCCAAATATGTCATCTTGCTCTGCCCAGCAACTGCAGTCATTGATGCATTTTTCATCAAACTCTCATTTGTGCTGGGGCGCCCCGGTAGCTCACCTGGTCACCGGTAGCTCACCCGGGTTAAGGTTATAATATCATACTTTTATGATGTTTTGAGTAATAGCCTACCAGTGTTTCTAATGCAGAGTTGATCTGTGATCAGATATTTTCCAAGGTGCACAGTAAATCTGGGTCTAAGAGTCTACAGCTCTGCTAGCAGTTCTGTGTGGCTGTACTTAGGCACCGCAGTTCTTTGAGCTAAATGTTCATATGCTCACATTGACAATGTTACCATGCTGCTGTTTAGCAGGTAATGTTTGCCATGTTCGCCATCTTTGTTTAGCATGTTAGCATGCTAAAATCTGCTAATTAGCACTAAACACAAAGTATAGCTGAGGTTGATGGCAGTGTCATTAGTTGTGCAGGTATTTAGTCATAAACCAAAGCACTGGACCAACTAAAAAGTTGCCGCTAAATGAAAAGTCAGGAGAACACAAAAGTTATTACAATTCAACCTCAGGGCACCATGAATTTCTATATCATTTATCTCTATCATCTATATCAGCAATCCATCCAATAGTTGTTGAGACATTTTTACTAAAAACTAAAGGAAAAGTCAGGGGATGAACCAGATCAGTAGGCTTCATCCTCTGGGGACCATGAATCTCACACGTTTCTTGATTGTTTTTGTTTTTGATTTTTAAAAAAACAAACAAATAATGACCATTAACCTCAACAGTTTAAGAGAAGGATGGAGCAGAGCCACACATGTACACTGCATGTGTTTAGGGTCCAATCAGCTTCCTGTAAATTTTAATTATGGAGAAAATGTTTCCTGCAAATGTATAGGTCATTACAACCCTTCGTCCCAGCCCCCTCACACCTAGCCCCCAATCCAGATCCAGATCCTTTACAGACTGTACGACAGACACATGACACAGACAGTAAATAAATACATCTCAGAGATAAAGTACATACCATAGAATAAAGAGCATAGATGGCCACGAGTGTCAAAGGAAGGCCGATAGAAATGACAATGCATGTCACCACATAGTATAGTATATTGTAGCTGGAGGTGGTGTTTTTATTTATTGATTTCATACTTAACGGTGCATGTCATTTTCTTCTTTCAGTCTTTCTTTACCTCATTTTATTCAGTTCAAAATCCTGCATTTTTTTGACTTGATTTTTTCAGCTATTTTCTCACAATGCTTTTTTTTTGTATTTGTTACACAGTCACATACTTGTAATTCCTACTATTTAAGGGATAGAGGTAAAAACAGACAAACATATGAAACATAACTGGTTTAACCGCAGTATTCTGTACACCTACAGTCCAAAACTGTCTGCTTGTTACAAGTTTGCATATTCATTTTCATGACTGTTTGCAGTCATTTTATCCTTTTTAATAATCTCTATAATATAATGTCACAAAACTGACTCACCTTTGAAAGCTGCAAGAGCCCACCTGAATGAGTTCCCAACACGAATGCCTGGTGTTTGTTCTCTGCAGTCTACAGTGATGCACCTGCAGTAAATTCCTTTTTTATCTACTACTGCTCTTCTAAAGAAGTGAGAGACAAGAGTCAACCCATTCACTTCTTCATCCACTTGCAAAAGTTAACACTTTATTGAAAGGAGTTTTGCTTGGTGTAGCCGTAATGTGTAACTTATGAGTTTAAACCAACCCTGTATACAGGCTACAGCTGATACTGAATGTATGAACATCTTGAGTCATAGTACTCAACTATGAGGATATATTAAGTGTCACAATTCAAGAATTGAAGGATTTCTCATTGTTATGTGCATTAAAATACCATCACTGCATTTGCATTCAGTTATAAACACTGCCTTGGCTGCTCTCTGGACAACATACACACAGTATACACTCCTACTAACACACACAGTGTTTCATAGGGACTACAAAATAATACACTGTACTCATGAAAACTAATTAAAAACAGTCATATCAGAGCATGCGTAAAATAACTGGATACAGGTGATATGAGTCTTTGTAACTCTCTTGAATCTTTTCTGTCTTTTTGTCGTTCCTGTCTGTCCGTCCCTCAGGGTTTCAGGCTGCTGGGGATACTGGATGTCCAGAACACTCCGTGTGCCAGAGACGCTGTCCTACATGGAGCTGGGGGCTCGCTAACTGCTGGCCTGCTACACTTTCTGGCCACAAGTGAGTCTTATTTGAGTCTGAACTGTGTGTGTGTGTGTCTGTCTGTCTGTGTCTTTGCTCATTTAGTGATTGCTTTACTCTGCACTCATATTTTACGTGATTCCTTTCTCACAGAATCTTGAACGACCTGTCCAGCCAAAATTTAATTAACTGGACAGTTGGTAACTACAACAGGTGTTCTGTCACTGGAGTCTGTTCTTTTTATAACGTGAGAGGAAAAGCATCTCATATAATAAACTAAGGGGAAATTGAAATTTGCCATTGAAACTTAAAACGGATACAACAGCAGCTCTTGCTACGACCTAAATATGAAACCTGAGCAGCAAATCCAATGAAATGCTGATCAAATATTCCACAGTGACTCATTTAAACACACAAGGTATGTAAGTTCTTTGGCTAAAATCTATTTTGTATTTATCTGGATTTTATGAACTTCACAGAATGTTTATATTAATTTAGCATAAAATAAAATGTGTAGATCTCAAAAAATGTCAAATCAGCCCCCAAGTCCCTTTTGAGAGAAATAGACATTTTTGCAAAGAGGTTCATTTTGGACCAAAAACCACATAAAAAAATCCAGTGTCTCCTTTTTCTGACAATGACAGAAGTTAAATAGAAGTTTCACGTGGTAAAGGAAAAGTTTGTTTGAAATGTATTTATGTACCCCTTGAACTCTCAGCAGCAGTCTGTCTGTTGTCCACAGGTCGGGTGAAGAGGTCTTTTGACGTGGGTTTTGCAGGCTTTGTCCTCACCACACTCGGGTCCTGGTAGGTCTTTTTATTTTGACTGACACCTTCTCCTTTTCCTGTCTTTCACTTGCTGATCAGAACAAACGCTTGTATTTTTGGCATCGCTACCATGAAAGAAAAACTTTTCTTTACACACAACACCAATTATGTTTGTTTCTGTGTCGCCTTCTCCAGGTTTTACTGCAGGATAAACAATGCTAAGCTTCGCGCGCAGCAGAGGATGATCCAGGACGGCATCAAGAACAAGGTCGTGTATGAAGGGACCATTCTAGACCCCACAAACAAACCTGGATCAGAAACGCCATCGGGGCCCTCGTGACCTCAAGCACTGAAATTCCTCCCCCTCTGTAAGGGCTGGGAGGAGAAGGGAGGACACTGTCAGGGTCCTACCGAGACTCAACATCCAGTTTTTTCAAAAGACTGTCTTCGGCTACGCAAATGATGGAAGGAATTTAAGTATTTTATGGGTGTGCTAACAACTTAGGATACAGCAAATCCAAATCATTAGATCTCGTATTCCAGACCCCCACTTATGGATGTTTTGACTGAAAGAGTACACTGTTCCTAGAGTGTATCCTGATCCTGAAACAACCAAAAAACGTTTAAATGTAGTATGTATTTTCTGAATGTTGTTCCACCCCAGCATTGACCAAGACAATTTACCAGTTAAATTCTCACTCCCTCAACCCCTGTGATGCATGACATGCTGTGATTTTAATGACTCCTTTCTTGGTATGCTAGGCCACAAGGATGGCCACTTTTCTGTCAGTCAAAACACCTGCTGTGACATCACTGATTGGGGCGTGGTGTAGTGTGTAACATGCTCGAAAGTTTGAACCCAAAAAAGGACAGAGCAGCAACAGCTTTCTGTGATCGATTGTTTTATCATTTAGTATTTAAAAGTTGAATGTGTGGAAAATAAATGATGTACTGATGTGTACGTATGTGCAGTCTGGGATGTTTCATCAGTGATGCTTGAATCACCAGTCTCTAAACAGGTTCAAACTTCCTCAACTAATCAAGTAGTAGCTTACGTCTGTAATTAGTCAATTAAGAGAAAGCTGATCATTTTGTGAACTCCTAACTTTTGTCAGCTACGTAAAATGATCAAATCTGCTGCATTTGCTTTATATTGTCATAAAACATTATGCTTTTTGGCTGCTCATCAGGCTCAAGTAAAAACTAAGTCATTGAAAAAAATCGCTCTTTTAAGTTGAATATCGTGTTTGATATTTTGTAGATGAAAAGCAGAAATCAGTAGATTAACAGAAAATATTCATCAGTTGCCTCACTGAATGTGTACAGTCCTATTTTAGAGGATGGAGCAGAGCTAAGCCATGAATATCAGCAGACAGTTTTATCTACTAAGGATATGAGCCCTTGAACAAGACCCTGAATCCCTACAAGCTCAAGGTAGGAAATCATAATGACTCACATCAAACTGCTACTAAATTTGCAGTGTTTTGTCAAATGGATTAATGTACACAGCACTGTTATTCTGCTGTGCTGGACACTGGATTTAACTTTTCAACCTCAGTATAATGATTGGTTGTTATGTTAAAGAGTATACACTGATACTACTGTAAGACACCCTGGATAAATGTGTCAGCTAAATATCTTCCATCTCTAACGTTAACCAGGTTTGGTGTGCTGTTGTACGACCAGCAGGTGTCACTACATCCTTCCTCTGATTGTTCCAGTGCATTGCCACCCATCAAGTCCTGCACCTGCACTGTGTGTACCTGTGAGTTGAACTTGTTTCAAGAATTGTACTGACAAAAGAGAAATGTGGCAGATCACAGCGAGCAAGCCCCTTTACCGCAGTTACTCGCCTGTCATGGCGAAGATGCCGACCACCAGGTTGATGCCCCGGTTTCCCAGCATAGCCATCTCCATCTTATCCCCTTGGCCCTTCTTGGCTTTTTTTTTGGACTTGATGGAAGCCCAGATGCCGATCCCGAGGGATAGCAGGTAGAAGAACATAACGGCCACTCCGGCGATGTTAAGAGCCATGATGGAGCTGCAGGATTCCAACTGAAGGACCGAGCGTCTTCTGGGCTGCCTGGAGGATACAACACATCCCTCCCTGCTGCTGAGTCATGGAGGAAATGCTCCGAAGCTCAGCGGAGGCGCCTGGAACTGTACACAACCCGCAGAAGGTGTATGTATGTATATATGTATGTGTGTATGTGTATATATACATACTGTAGGCTTTTACAATCATCAGCCACTTTATTAGGTACAACTTGCTACTTGCTAGGGTCAGAACTGCCTTAATTCTTCATGGCATAGATTCAACAAGGTGCTGGAAACATTCCTCAGAGATTTTGGTCCATTTTGACATGATAGCATCATGCAGTCGCTGCAGATTTGTTGGCTGCACATCCATGATGCGAATCTCCCGTTCCACCACATCCCAAAGGTGCTCTATTGGATTGAGATCTGGTGACTGTGGAGGCCATTTGAGTCATGTTCAAGAAACCAGTTTGGGATGAATTGAGCTTTGTGACATGCCGCGTTATCCTGCTGGAAGTAGCCATCAAAAGATGGTACACTGTGGTCATAAAGGGATGGACATGGTCAGCAACAATACTCAGGTAGGCTGTGGTGTTTAAACGATGCTCAATTGGTATTAAGGGGTTCAAAGTGTGCCAATTAAATATCTCCCACACCATTACACCACCTCCACCAGCCTGAACCATTGATACAAGGCAGGATGGATCCATGCTTTCACGTTGTTTACACCAAATTCTGACCCTACCATCCGAATGTCACAGCAGAAATCGAGACTCATCAGACCAGGCAACGTTTTTCCAATCTTCTATTGTCCAATTTTGGTCAGCCCGTGTGAATTGTAGCCTCAGTTTCCTGTTCTTAGCTGACAGGAGTGGCACCCGGTGTGGTCTTCTGCTGCTGTAGCCCATCTGCTTCAAGGTTTGACGTGTTGTGTGTTTAGAGATGCTCTTCTGCAGACCTCAGTCGTAACAAGTGGTTATTTGAGTTACTGTTGCCTTTCTATCAGCTCGAACCAGTCTGGCCATTCTCCTCTCACCTCTGGCATCAACAGGGCATTTTCTCCCACAGAACTGCCGCTCACTGGATATTTTCTCTTTTTCGGACCATCCTCTGTAAATCCACATTGCAGGACACAGAATCTGCAGGTTATTTCAAACTGCACCACCACTAACATCATGCTATGTTCCCCCATGATGCAAAGCAACATGCCCGGGCCTTTTCCCAGAAGCAAAAGCTATGTGTTCACAGTATCTCTGAGCATCCTGCTTTTCGCAGGTCAACTGTAGCGAGACCTGAACAGATAGTCTGTAAAGACAGACTGAAAAGAGCTGCGGGGGGGTTCATTGTATCTTAAAAGTTTCCTCGCAGCTCAACAAGTGAACGACGAAGCAGAAGCTTTGATGTGTGTTTACGTGTCAGTGGACCTGAATGCTGATGTCCTCACAATTTATCTCACCCAGTATGAGTCTTGCCAGAGCACATTTACAGTTGTGGTTGATTTATATTCATTATTCATAGCCACCATGATGAGAATACATAGTTGGATGTCTAAAGATATTTGGCCTAAAATGAGGATTTAAAAGTGAAAGTTTGGTCACAGTGTCACTGACTCAGACTGTGTCTCCATTAGGGCTGCAGCTATCGATTTATTTTAGTAATCGAGTATTCTACCGATTATTCCATCGATTAATTGAGTAAAAGAGATACTTTTGCCTTATTAAAGAGCAATAGTAAATTCACAAAAGAGAAAAGAAGACAGGTCTCTTAAAATGAACAACTAATTAGTTTCCTTTTTAGAGAAATTATTTTTAATCTTTAAATTGCATATATCTGTCAAAACCAAACCCATTTTGTGCTTTAAAGTGCAAAACATTTTGCGAAATTCAAAAATAAATAAAACAAATTAAACATAACAACAAAACATATACATGAACATTGCTTTTAAGTTGGTGCAACTTAACTTTCAGAACTACAATTTTAAACTTAACTACAGTTAAGAACGTACGTTAGCCAGTCTTAAGAAACGTGACATGAATAAAGCTCAGCAAAACATAGCTAACTTAGGAACATAATAACTAGCCACCATGTTTACGTTCTTAACTAGCCATTACCTATAGCCATAATTAACTTACATTCTTCACTAGCCTTCATCTCAACTAGCAATCATATTGCTAAGTTAAATGCTAACGTTACCTTGTGTCGGGTCCGTTCTGTGGACTGGATGCGTATACAAACTTTTCACACTTTCTGTCGTTTTCTCTGGCCTGTCCCTTCGCCTCGCTCCTCACTATTATCTCTACCTTTCTCCATTTTCCAGTCCGCGCCATCAAATCACGTCTACTTTACGTATCCACAACGTAAGCGCTCTGTGCGGCAGTAATAATCATCCGTGGAAACACAGTGACCACTGAGCAGTATGGATTAAACGAAGCTTCGATGCAAAGAATTAGCATCGATGATTTTTAGTAATCGAGTTACTCGAGTTTCTCGAGGAATCGTTTCAGCCCTAGTCTCCATGAATAAACTTTGAAAAACTACTCAGTAGCTTCAATCCAAACCAGCTGGTGGCAGTAACCACCTTATTAACAAACAGCATCTGTTATAAAAACTAGTCACTGCTGTCCTATCCTTCACTGTGTTCATTAAGACCTCCTCTACAAATATGTAATACTAACTTAAGGAAATTTTTGCCATTTATCTTAGCATTATAAAAAATAAAGTCAGGTTTTTGGGTTTAAAGTCAGATTTCTAAGGTTTTTCATAGAGATTTTTCCCTCCACCTCAATACAATTTGTTGCTGAATTGACGTTTTTGTTAAAGACAAAGTTCAAAGAAATAAAACCTAGATTTTTGAGGCGAAGTTCGAATTCTTTAATTTCAGATTTGTAAATCTGCCTCTAATCTTATAATTCATATTTTGTTTTATTTTCCATGTGGTCCTAATTGTCACTCATAATGATTCATTGCTGGATGTATATTTGCAGATACTTCATACTATATATAGCCTGCAATGTACTGTATGTTTTCCTTCCGATGTGTACGAGGATGCTCCATGCGTGTCAGTGACCATGAAATGTTCATGTGTGTGAGCGACACAGTCAACAAGACAAACCAGCTGTTTATGTATTGTCCTCGGCTGTGGCTTCACCTGTATTATTCAGTAACTGTGCCGACACAGGAAACAGTGTCCAGTGATTCAGTTGGCAAACACTGAAGCCGACACCTCCAGTACTTAACCAGTGGGACGCCACGCTCAGTTCAGTGTCACATTCTTCAGATTACAAAGCAGCATCCCAGTAGCACAGTGTAGTCATTTTAATTTTTTAAAACTTTGGAAGTTTGGATCTGTTTGTGTCTGTTGCACATGATACAGTAGACACTAAGAGTCCGACTGAAATGAACCTTAAAGATGCTCTGTGGAGTTTTCTTGTAAACAAACAAAAGTTATGATTGCATTCAGTGTAAATGCAGTGTGTGTGTCCTTGAGGGCTGAAACTGCATCGAATGCAAAACATGTGGAAAGCTGATTAAAAAAAATATTTTACACTGTGAATTGTTTACATCCATGTGTGCTAGTCTTCTTCTTTGCTGCCTTTGTGGCTGCGTTACTACCTTTCTTTGTGTGTTACCACCACCAACTGTCAATCACCCGAACAGCGTGAAACCAACGGTAGGAATATGTATTATAATAATGATAATAATAAGAATCAACAATAAGTTAAAATAAGTAAGAACAAGTAAAAAAAAAGCATAGCAATATGAGAGAGAAAACAGAAACAGTTTGATCACAATACAATACAATATTAACAATGATACCAGCAAAGTTGACCCAAATTAAAAGCCAAATTAAAATGTGGACCCACCTGTAAAAAGCTTCCTAGCACTACTAGTTGTCAAAAAGTCCACTGTAAGTACCTTTTAAAGGTTCGGTGCATCTCAAGATACTGAGTTTCAGTGTGTGACAAAGACAGCAAAGGTCAACATGTTTAAACTTTTTAAACACCTTTACCACTTATACTAGTGGTTACTTTCTTATTTAGAAGAGGATAGGTGTCACACCAAACAATTTGGTACCCGATTGCTGCCCCTTTTTGTGTAGAGCCACACAAACATACAGGAATAACGTTGAGATAAAAGCTGTTGCAATATATTGACATAAGTCTTTCATGCAAATAATCACTCCCTGCTTTATCATGAACACACAGACTGATCCATGTAAACCAATGGAGAATATTCAGCACATCCAGGCTTCATTCAAAGCAGCCGGCTGAGCTCTGTGGAGATAAGGAGGCTCAGGGCTGCAGCAATAAATGGTTTCTGCACAAACCTGGACTTAAACATGTCCATTGATATATAGACAGACAAACTGTCTCTCGCTCTGTAACCGGGAATTGAGATATTTGAACAGGATTCAACACTAATCTCAAACCATTTCAAGTTTTTTCTGTTAAGTCAAGTTGGAATGACAGCAGAGGGGTTTTTCCATGGATGAAAGTTGATTCAGCATTTCTATCGCAGGTAAGATAATGGTTCAAGATGATTAATGTGCTTTGGAAATTTACAGGAGACACACAAAACCTGAACTAAATATGCTGAATGTTACTTTTTTGAATATTTAAATTATGAGAGAAATGAAGATGGAGTAACTGGCTACAGATATGGATATTTAAAACTTTCTGTCATGTTGAAAGGAATATTAAACCTGCAATAATGAGTATTTTTGATATTAAGATCAATTATTACAGTGTTAAATCACCTATTGAGAATTCTCACCTGTGCTTTTTAGCATCTTTTAGCACATAGTTTGTTATTAAGGTAAACCCACTGCATGCTACCTGCCCAGCACCAGACAGCAGACAGACACAGTTACCAACTAGTCTCTAACCAGTGAGTTAGTGAAGATAGTGGAACATGGAGTAGCTAAAGAACCAGATATTGTTCTTAAAAGTTGGTGGAAACCAAACCAGAGCTAAAAGAGAGAATGGAGAGTGAGTATAATAACTTAGTAAGGTGATAATATGTCAGTGCTGTGTGTGTCTGTCTACTTGTTTTGATGTTTCTCTGCCCCCTAGTGGCCAAAAACAGATTACTGAAGCTTTAAAGTGATACTCCAACCAAAACCTTCTATTTTTACAGTGTAAACAATATGAAAACTCAAACAACCCCTGAGGAATATTTTCACTTTGCTGCTGCCCATCTGTGCGCTCAGTTGTTCCACGGTCATGCTAAAGGTATGTCTAAATACCGCCTCGAAGATCCACCAGAAGTTGTGTATTTAGCCGTATTTTGAGGACACCTGGTATTGACAACATCATTTGGCTCTTGAGATTCACAACAAAATTTGGGATAATTCCTTTATGTGTTGTATTTTATTTATTTGTAGCTGACCATGTACACTTATTTCCTTATGTGAGTCAGCAAACACTTTTGTCCATACTAACTAAAAATTATTGAAAAGCCAGTGATGAGAGTCCAGAGGGGCCAAGTTAAATGGTCTGAGGCCAGTTTTGGACTGACTTTACACGTCAGCAGTCATGGGTGACACATAACTGAGCACTGGGTTATCTGGCCTCGCCCGTCTGCCTTCAAAGTAAAAATACACTGAAATCTTTGACACAAACTGCTGTTCAGTGCTTATTTTCTTCTTACAAAGGACTGATTGTGCCCTTTGTTTTGACTGAAACTAGACTGAGGTGGTCTTCATTACAACCTACTGCATCCAAATCCAGTACATCAGCTGAGCGGCACACTCTGAGGATCTTAATGGTAATCTGAACAGCTGAGCACATAAATAGCCTCTGTGTGGCCTCTTATGGCTGACAGCAACACGGTGACAACAACTGTCCCCGTCCTCATCAACATCACTGGCAACCTCACCGGCAACACCACCACGCCCGCCGCCATCCAGGTAGCCAAAGTGATCAGCTGGGTGACGTTTAGCATCGGGCTGCCCGCCATCGCACTGGCTATCTACACCCTCAAGAATCTGTCCAAAGGTTTGTACTCACTCTGTTCTATGTCCAATAACTTCACTTAACAATATTAACAAACCTTTTTTATTTTCACTGTTTTTCTTTCATTGTTATGTTGGGATCATTTTATCAGTTGATACACTTGCTACAAATAATCCTTGTAAATACATTGTCATTTTAGTGAGTGTTCAAGTAAAGCTTTATTTAGCCCTAAACACCTTCAGCACCAACAGTCATGAAGAACAGCAAACAAAAAAAGAGGCTGGATGGATGAACAGAGGCTTTACAAAAGAACACAATACAGATTAAATATTACAGGGGATAGTACACAAATAGAACAAAAACAAAAGAGCCAGGGTTATATCACACTAGACAAACATATTATAAAACACACAGATATTAAGTCTCTTGAAGCCTTTTTGTTAGTCGAATTAGAAAGTAGTTTCACGTATCGCTCAACGTCCTTCAGGAAAACAACAAAATGGAGCGACGCTTGCGAGCTAGTTCAGGCAGTCGACTCGAGCTGCACTGCCATGCACACGTGACATATCTACCAAACACACCCTCTGAATTTGGCGCTCTATTTAAACTGCAAAATTTCTCATCTCTCTCTCTGCCTGTCAATGCCACTGCTACCCTGCATCAGTATTGCCGCTTGTTCTCTTCAGCCCCACCAGCACCCCAGCATCCACCTGCAGGCTCCGGTTAGAGGATTTAAGATATTTGCTCATCACTCCCCAGTATCTCTATGTAAACATATCTGCGGGGAGTGACGAGGTCGGAGCCTAGATGTCAAACTCTAACTATGTTCTGCTGCTACAATAAACATTTCAACGTGAGTTGTCTGGCTGAAATAAGGTTTTTTATTTATTATAGGGTATGAGAGGCATTATCATTAGTACCACTAATGGTCTCATGTCATAGCATCAGTAGCAGCCTGTCAATGTAGTCCCAGTGTCAGTACTAGTAATAGTATCAGTATCAGTGGTAATGCATACAGTAGTACTAGTAGTAAAAGTAGTATCAGCAACGGTACATTTTAAGATAAGATCAAAAGAGAAGCCGCAACACTCAGTTTCAAATTCCACTTGACATAAATATTGATCATTTGTGTTTCGCTGTTCTCTGTTCAGGTGAGAGCAAACTTCCCATGCATGTCGTGTTCCTCCTGGTCTCTGACATTATCAGTTTCTTTGGTCGTCCAGGCGTGGACCAGAACATGCAGAGTGGGACCGTCTTCTCCTCCAACGCCACCGACTTCATCTTCTATTTTGGTGTCATCTCCAACGTCACCCTCATGCTGTTCATAGCTCAGGAGCGTCATCTCCTGGTGGCCTACCCTCAGTGTCTTGGCTGCTGCAGCAGTATCAAGCGGTCCCCTGCAGTTGCCTTGGTGGCATGGGCTGCTCCGTTCGCCGTCCTGGCCCTCGCCGTGCTGCAGTACAACCTCTGGTTTGCCGTGTCTCTGCTCGCTCCTTTCCCCTTCCTCCTCTTCTTTGCTGTGGACTCCTACAGGGCCCTGATCTGCTCCCGGTCTAACCCCACAACCCCGGAGAGGAGGAGGGCGGTGTGGGGGATCAGTGCGATCTGGGCTAACTACACCCTCCTCTACGTCCCCTTCATCCTCAGCGTCCTCCTGGAGGCTCTGTCCTTTAAGGAGACGGTGATGTACCTGGGGCTGGTGTCTCACCTGCTGCTCTACCTCAGCCCTCTGGTGGACCCCTTCCTCTACATATTCATGACTAAAGGGCTCAAAGAGGTGCTGCAGGCACTGCCCTGCTGTCAGAAGACAAGCCGGAAGGAGAACATGAGACCCACTGTGGATACTGTGGCTGAGACTGTGGAGACAAGACTTTGAGGAGTTTTCAAAAAGATTTCCAAACACATCCATCAGTCTAGTTTGGGACAATTCGTACTCCTGTTGGATCTTTGGAGCAGATGCCAAAACCAATGTTCAGTCAATGAATTGACCATTTACAACAAAGTTAGATTTGTCAGAAAAGACTCTTTGATAGAGATCTCCAAGAATCCGAGCAGCAACCACATATAATAAATGTTAAATCACCAATACCAAAAGCTTAGCACATAAGGCGATGGTTGGTTGAGGTGGTGGGGAGAGCTTTGGCAGAAAACAGCATCGTCAGGTAACACCTTCATGAATATGATTGGATGTTACTGGTCAGCTGGTTGCCGAGCAGCCGCTGAATGAGCCAATGATTGTGAAGCATAAATGAACCAGTGCTCAGCCTGAACTAATGCTAGGTCATTTCTGATAACAACATAACAGTCCCTCCACAATCTCACAATGTTGTTTGTGGTCCTTTCAAACCAAAATACCTGAACTTGTAGCAGCTTTTCCCAAAAAAAAAAAAAAAAAGTGATAAACTTAGTAATCATTTGTTTCTCATTTTTCAATAAATAAAAGTTAAACTTTCAAAATTGCAAGTTAGCTGTAAAAAAAGTGATTGTAAGTCATTGATATTAATAATATATCATGTGATCCAATGAGAGTAAACATGATTTTAGCAATGTCTTAGGATCTCAGGATCTCCCTGTAAGGATATATGTATACCTATCAGCTAGCCTGTGCAGCTAGTTAGCCAAGAAGGTAAATGTGCTTTGCTAACTTTTCTTTGCACTGAATCAGGTCTCTAAGCACACCTTAGTGCTTCCTACGTAATCATAAATCAGTTCTGATTAGTGATTAGTTCTAAGATTAGAAATGGTTCAGTTTTGCTAAATTGGAGAAGTTTGTTGGGGTAAGGACTGCCTGAAAAGAGAAGTTCTAGAGACGACCATTGTTAGATTGAGGCTATTTTATCCAACTTTGGCTCATAAAAACAGAGCCCCCAAAGTCCAGAAAGATTATATTTTTTCAAAGTTATTACCTTGTGTGATTTTTAGATGAAAAACTGCTGTGATTTGGTAAAACTGCACACTCTCAAAAATCTTGTTTCTTCATTTTACTCTGCTACATACACTTTATTTGAACATACTCAAATATTTTATTGCGCTCAGATTTTCATGCACCCATACACTTTAATGTAATGTTACTTTTTTTTTAAAATTGTTTTTAATGTAATTTAATTGTGCATCTAAATGTGGGAGTATTTTCTGTGTTCTTTTATCTGATTTAAACTGTACTAGTTTACTTCTAAAATTTGTATCTTTTGTATCGCTTGCCTGTATTTTTGCACTTTTATATAGTAAATCTTTTTAACTTTTTTGTATTTTTATTACCCTGTAAAGCACATTGAATTGCCCTGGTGTATAAAATGTGCTGTACAAATAAAGTTGCCTTGCCTTGATGCTTTTTTGTTTTGTGCAAGTTATACTGTGGTCCTGAAGAAATGTTCAATTTAACTGTAACTTTGTAACTTGAAATATAGCAGAGATTAGTTGAATTTGCATCAGTTCTTGCAATTGCAAGATTACAAATACCCAGAGGGACCTACATATTGGCTGACACTGATTTTGAAAAACCACAAAAAATGTTATATCAAATCAAATAAAACCCATTTGTAGATGAACCAGTCACAAATGTCATTTATTCAGTTTGTACCTTATAAATAAATTATCTTCAATTTATTCGATTGTATCTTGATTTTTACAAACCACACAAACACTCAAAGATTTTGACCTGAGTTTTCTTACAAAAAGCAGAGAAGACAGTTGTGTAGATGTTGTGTACATGATGAACAGTGTGCTCACTCACTGTTTACATCTGCAAAAGCCAGTAAGGTCATGGTAGTTCTGTATGATGTGCACATAAACAAAGTCCTTGTTTCACTTGTCTCTTTGCTGCTAAGTGTCTGTTGTGCTCTTTGATTCCAGGAAAACCCCTGAAGACTCCACAGAGTGAGAGGAGAGGTCATTTCTTCTGAAATTAAACAAAACAACATAGTGGTGATTTGAATATTTCTACTGATAACACTCGTGTCTGACAATATGATGCAGTTCAGTACAACGGCTCAAACTATGGCCTTAAAAAATGTGTTGAATCAACACATCTCTGACTCCTATTAAACAGACATTTAACATTAAAAGCTTCCCAATGATAGGAGTTTTTATTTGTTTGGACTGTTTTTGATTGTACAGGTGTTCATGTTATTGTGTCCATCAGCTATTTAGTGATACTTCTTATTAAAATGTTTTATTTTGAAATGGGTAGCAATTTTCCTAAAACTCTCAACACAAAAAAACTCAAATAGCAGTATTTTATTTGATCTCGTAAAATTATTATTTTATTATAATTTTTTTTTTTTTTTTTTAAACCTAATCCAATGGAAATGCTAAATTGACTGTGGGGTCAACTATTTTTAATATATATATATATATATGTGCTATGAGAAAAAGTCAAGATGAACCAATGTTTTTTAGTTTGAAAATCAGAAGCAAAGGATCAGTCAGGATTCATTGCTGTGTCTCAGTGTCATTCTCAATATGACCACCAGATGGCACCAAAGTGGTGCCAAAGACCTTTTTCAAATTTTACACATTGTGGCTTTCTTGTATTAATATACCAACCTTGGCTTTTCAATGTCGCCAATTGTCTCTGGCAGCCTCACATTCAGTGTCTCTGGAAGCAGCAGGGACACTAGGCCGGAAACGATGGCCACAGAGCAGATGATGATCTGAGGAAGAAGAGTCCACATGTCCTCTAGCAGCAGGATGAGCGGAGCCACTGATACCCCCAGACGACTCATGAAGCTGGTGTAGCCCAAACCATTTTGTCTGGTGAGGCAGAAGGTAAATCATAAGAACGTACTCCATAAATGAGTCCTCCATAGCCATTATGTAACCCTCTCTGTGACCCTGCTGTAGATAGGAAAGGTTCAGGACTTTGAATGGCCCTCTACTGCAGTGATTCCCAACCAGGGTGTACTTTCCAGGGGGTATGTGGAAAGCTCAACTAATTAACCAAACTCAACTAACTCAACAAAAAAATAGCAATTGTAATTTGATTAAAATATATATATACTGTATATATCTGCATATTTTAATGAGGAAAATAAAAAGCCAAATAGGATTACAAATTGGTTGTATGCTGATCTTTAGTAAATTCAATAACCAGTAAGTTGCCAATCAACCTGAGAGCATGAAAACTAGTTAGCAAGCGAGTAGAGAAGAAACTGTTAGCTTAAAGTAACAGGTAAGTGGTTGAAACGTCCAGCTTTGGCCTCTCCCAAGTACGGATGCAAACTTGACCAAAACAACCTAAAAAATGACTATTCAATAAAAAAAGAAAAAAGTTACAATATACATAATTTTATATAATTGATAGTGTTAACTAACATCCAGTTTATAAGAACATATATGAAGGGCTGTGGGGGTACATCAGACCAAAAAGGCTGGGAAACACTGCTCTACTGAACTGATAATCAACATCCTTTTTTAGATCATTCAAAGATACATATCTGCATTTTGTTTTTGTAAAAATATGCACTGAGGTTGGTCCAAGGCAAGTCAATTGGACTGTTACTATAGGCAAATCATCCTCCGAACTGCCTCTCAATCACTTCTAAACTGAAATAATTGGCCCACAAATATTTTTGAGAACTTGAGTTTCTCTCAGTTTCTCTGGTAAAACATCACCCAAGGACAGAGCGAATGATGACCCTACTTGTCCCACGTTAGTAATAATAATAATAAAATTATCTGTTTCAGTGAATTGGATAGTCTTGATTGATAATCAAGCCATTTTACAACATTTTTTCATATTGATATGATGTTATGATGATATTTTACCCACTAACTTCATTTAAAAGTCCAGTATGGCAAGTAACACAAGCAGCTGGAGGGTAAAATACTGTCATCACTGATATGAATGATGAATGGCCTTGTGAATGTAGCAGCTTAATGCAAATGTATCACAGCAACTGACCTGACGACTGTGGGGAAAAGCTCTGTTGTGTAGAGGAAGATAGTCGTGAAGGAAGCTTCTGATAGGCCTTTTCCAAGAATGGCAACAACAGCACGCACATGCCACAGACCTACAAAGAAGTACAGTATATGTAATGTACATGAGATAAGACTTTGTATAAGTTGTGTAAAATCAATTCCAATGCAACAAACAAAATGTTTTCTTCTCCATGTCCTCTCATTGATTGCCACACATACAAATGAAGCTCCTGGAGGGATTTGATTACGTCAGGGGTCTCCAAACCTTTTTTGCACTGCAGAACATTTTTTCATTGACACTGTTTGTGTGAACCAGCGGACGTGGGTTGAGGAGTTATCAGGGTTATCACAAAGCTTAGGATGGTAGGTCTGCTGCCCGGGGGGGTTTGTAATTCTTTTAACTGCACAAGAAATGGCTCAAAACAAAGAAACACACCAAAGTTGTAGAGGCGATCGTTTTGTTTCGGCTCATACCAGTTCACAGCATCACATACAGAGTAACGCAGAAATCGACTGCGTGTGTTCAAGTAATTTCTGGGAAATGTGAAAGAAACTCTGATGTGCATTACAACCTTTTGGAAGAAAGATATTTATGGCGATGCAGATTCCTGTCAGTAACAGTGTTCCAGCTTGGCATTTTCTCCGTCCAATGATGTTGAGACAGCAGTAGATCGTCAGCTTGGCAGGAACTTCAATGGCTGCATAGATGAAGTGTGTGAGGTACATGTTTAAACCAAATCCACTGATGTTCAAGCTGATTCCATAATATGTCGAGGCAACTCCATACCTGCAGAGTACAACGAACAAAAAATCGTGTTTCTGTAGCTTAAGTTTGCACGCCTTCCATACATCTATATCTAAGTATTCTATTGAAGGAGATTCAACCAGACATTGCAATTTGAAATACAAATATTTTAAATGTCTTTTTGTGTCTTTGTAGGTATTTCTTGAGGTGATACCCACCACACAATCCCAGTCAGGAGAGTTAACCGTCTCATCTTCGGGGTCTTGATTAGGTCAAGGTAAGTGTAGTTTTTGTCCTGCTTTTCCAGCATTTCTACGTTGGAGAGTGTCTGTACAAAGGGAGAGAAGTGATGTTAAAGGATAGGTTCACATTTGCTCAACTCTATCTTCAGGCAATTTTTACATTCCCATATGAGGTACAAAATCCACAGTCCTTGTATGTAAAAATGAATTCTGAAGTTTAGCTGAAGTTAACATGAGGCTGTTTCCTTGATGAGCTGTGGCAGAGGGATGACAACAAAATGAGGGAATTTTGTATTAAAAAGATAGTAACTTTGGAAGACACACACTTGTCTTATTTCTAAAGAGGAATGTGAATTTTGTCCCCAACCAAATACGTTAAAATCGCTTTACCATCTCTTGGACACAAGAAATCACCACAGCAATCAATAACCCTTTCAACGTATGTCTGGGCATGTGAGTAATGTTTTAAGATAGACTTGAAAAAATGTGAACCTGTCCTTTAAGGGATATTTTGAGGTAGATTTCACATTCATTAAAATAAAATTAAAAAAGAACAACTACACTACGTAGGTTTTAGGATTTGAAAATGTTGGACTCTGTCGCCCTCCAGTGGTAGTATAAAAAAGGACACTGTGGCAGACAGCAATGCACGCCAGTTTACCCCCTCAGACATGAGTGGACACAGGGATTAATGGGTTAAACAACACCAATCCCTTTTTTTACTGACAGCAACATGTGACATCAGAATAACTGAAAAGATCATATCACATAAAAATATACACATATTAGCTTTAAACAAAAACCATTTAACACCAAGCGCAAACTTACCTCCAGTTTTAATATGGATGACAGTTTTTGTCTTTTGTTGAACGCAGCACATTTGTCGAGGTAAAACTGAGCCCTTTCCACTTTGCCATTGGCTAAAAGCCATCGGGCAGATTCAGGAATCCACCTGCAATTGTTTTCAATGTAATTAACAATGATGGGACACGTGAATTAGGACATAATTGAAATCACTTAAAAAAAAGTTCCAACGTGAAAAACTTTTTTTTTCTCTAATGAAGCAACCCATAATGTGCCTCATTTTCATTTAGGCATTCATTTTGGTCCTCTGTCTCTTACAAATATGTTCAGATTTAAATTAATACTAATTTATTTAGAAGCACTTGAACTTGAAACTGAACATTATTATCTTTGTTACGGTAGAATTTATGGCTGAGCTGTTGTGTGATGAACAATGAAACGTTTCAACAAGTAGAGATCTCTGAGTTCAAGTGCTTCTAAATAAATTAGTATTTACGACAGGTGTACCTTATAAAGTGGCCACTGAGTGTATGTGCTTCTCTTACCACCAGGTCAAAACTGCAAATCCTAGTGGGGCTGTAACAGTCATGATCAGTGTCCGCCAGTCGTTCACCAGGACGGCAAACCCAGCCAGCAGCATGTTACCTGCAGACCAGGCCAGGCTGCCAATCACGCCGATAAACGACCTATGACCTGTGTCGACCCACTCAATGCCTGCAAGATGAGGAAAATTACAAGATAAATGAATAATAATAATAATAACATATATTTTTTTTAACTTCAATTTCTTTCTGTTTTATTTTGATTCACTGGCAGTTTGGGTTGTATGGAAGCCGAGAACGGTTCATTTATCTCGTAGTCTTCTCTTTAGACATAAAGACATAATGCAATTTCTGCCTGTGTCAGACCTTGATTGAAGTACAGTCTGATGCCTTGATCAATAATGGGTACTCCTTGATCTGACATTTTGAGCTTAAATCAGTTGCTACAGTTGTCAAGACACCATCTATGCATGTGGCATGGCACTCCTGATCTCTGATAAACATTATAAATGAGCTAATAAGGGGAAACCTTTTGTTTTCTCATGATAATGAGTTGATTATCTCGTTATCTCGAGCTAACAAAATAATTAACTTGTGTGTAGCTTGTGGTCTCAAGATAACGGCATTAAAAAATAATAATTGCAAGCATGGCCGTTCTTGTCTTTCGTAGGTTTGTGATCAGATTAGATATGCTTGTTTGAACTCCTTAAATCTTAAACCTGAATAATTGATTTTTTTGGCCATTTGAGGGCAGTGCAAACGAGCTGTGAACACATGACATTTCATCACCTTTTAAGGTTGACATAATAAACTTGTTAGCTTACTGAGAACTATTGAGGTGATGCTGATTCCTGTCAGTCCAAACCCAGTGAGAAATCTCAGCACCGCAAACAGAACGTAAGAGTTTGCAAATGCGCTGGAGAAGCCAAACACGATCGCCATGATGTATGAGGCCAGAAGCGTGTTTTTCCTCCCATACCTGGAAATGAGAACGGGAACTACATTTAAGACAGTAAAGTGAAGACTCCCGCAAAGCATTTAATGAAATGTGATTCTAAATATTAACTAATAATGAACAAACAGTAGGTACATTTACACAAAAAATTCAAATGACATGTCTCAGTATTTTTAGATAGCCATCACAGATATCATTAGTTGATTTTGAACACTACTTGACACCTTTGCAGTTTTAGTGAAAGTTTAATTGCAAAACAAATGAACATAAAACTGACAAATGTATACTGTATGTATAATTTTTTCATTGACATTCAAACACTTTTTATACACATACTTATCACAGAGATATCCAAAAGCTATGGCCCCCGTCATCACTCCAAAAAAGAAGATTGTGCTTGTGGTTTTTGTCAGGCTTTTTCTATCACAGACAAGGTCCCACTGGAAAAGCAGAGAAAAAGTAATTATAGATTATCTATTATTGTACATATTTTCTCCTATATACTGTAGGGTGGCCCTGATGTGCTAAACACAAAATTTCATGAACACAACAAAAACACATCTGCTGTGGTTTACAGAAAACGCTGCTTCAAGTCAGCACTGACTTTTTTGACCACCACACTTAAGCCTTTTTTGGGGGAGAAATGTAAATGCATTCATAAAATACGTCATGGGATATGATGGGTGGGTGGATTAAATCTGACCCAGAAACAGTAAAAATGTAAATGTATAGAAAATATAGCTGTTTATTAGCCCAAGTCACTGGTGAGGCTGAAACATAAAAAACCTGCCACTCAGTACCTGCAGATTATTGTTTGCACAAAATAAATTATGTTGCATGCGGAGTAAGGACATACAAACTGTGTCCAGCCGTCTCTGTGCACATCTAAACCTTTTCGTTTCACCTTTTCTCCCACATCTTTCCTTCTCTACATCTTTTTTTCTTCCTTTCATAAAACAAAGCCATCAGTAATGTTATTAGATCCAAGACAAGTCAAAATGTCTGCAGTGTAAAGGCCTTTTTTTCACTGAAATCTGACACATTCGTTCATCCCTTAAACTTAAAAGCTTTTTCTGACTCAAGCTAATAATCGCTGTCTTCCTTTTCTGTCAGTGCTGCTGTACAGTATTAACATTGCATGTTACCTGTGATGTAAGATGAAAGTAGGGTGAAAACTGAGGGATAATAATAGTGTTTATGACTGATAATGTTTGAGGGCTGCATTGGTAGGCTGGTTTAGATTTGTAAATTGGTTTGGAGGGGGTTAGAAATGGTAGGACTCACTTGTTAGATGAATAATTGTCAGAACTGTGTAACTTTTGTTTTTCTGTCTGTCAGTAAAGTAAAAAAACAAAATCATGTTATAAATGCAGTAAAGCTTTTGATGTTCTGGCTGAAATGGTTCGTGTAATATGAAGAAAGTGATGATTTAAAGACTTCTACACAAAATGTCTGATAGTGATAAAAAGTCAGTTATTGTACCTCTGTTGCCAGGGTGGAGGTGAAGGTGGAGTTGTCATAAACCCATCCACTCTGACACCGAACTGTTGGCAGGTCTGTGCTGTTGGAGCTGTTGACTAAGAGCTGAAACTGAGGCTCTGCAAACATCTCGCAGGACTTCGGGTCCCCGTCTTCTTGTACAGGAACGCTGACGGCCAGTCTCTGCTGCTGGGTTAAATTTCTGAAGAGTCCTCCATCATCCAGGGTGCTGATGTCGCAGCGGTGAGGAGGCGTAGCAGCGATGAAGTTATTCAACAAGAAGTGACAGGGCAGAACTATGCGAGGGGCGCACAGCAGGATGATGATGGCGATTTGGAAAAGCCCGAAACCGTCGATTTCCTCCAGGATACTCTCAAACTTCATCTTCAGCGTGCTTATGGCTTGTGAAAGAACAGATTCAGACAGAAGTAAAACATGAGATAAGTCAACAGTTTGGACCACTTCTCAGTACAATGACACAAGTTAAATGATTCACTTGCATAGAAAACTGTTCTCTGTTCACCATGTGGTTTTCTTTTGGTGAGCAGGACTGAATTTAGGCTCTGCAGCCTTTCTATCAAACCAGCCTGAACATTAACGCCTGCATCACCTTTGGACATCGTAAAGTTGTTTAATAGATTACACATTAGACACATTAACACATGTTAAACATGCACACAGATACTTTGAGTTCTAGCAAAAAAAGAAGCACAACAACATCATGTTATCTTCACTCCCAGTGTCGTCTCGTTCATAAAAACCCATCGTTTTCCTCCTCCCTCCTGTCGGCTGGTGCGAATCAGTTTGAGGGCACAATTCATTAATCAGTTTACACAAATTATAAAACTGAGCGAACAAAGTACGTCTACTGCATACAGCAAACAAGTAGTAATTAAAGGAGGCTATGACAACATTTATATATCTTTCCCTCTGTGGAAATCTGCAAAATCTGTCTACAACACGATGCTATCTTTTACTTTCAGGCCACATCTTTTTCTTGCTTCACCAAAAAAAACAAAAAGGACAAAAACACGAAACATAAAATGTGCTCACAGTGTCAGTCTGACCCCACCAACCTGCAGATATAACAGCTGTCCTCTTTGAGTTTGTGCACCCCTTGTGCACCGCTTTTTGCCTTTAATGCCAAGGTGATGGTGTGATGGTCAAAGCCCAGAATTTAAGATATTAAATACATTAATCGAGGCATTTTACCCGCATGTCCCGCATGGAGTCTCTCTTCTTCCACAGTGTGTTTTAGCTGTTCTACGTGAGGATGAAACAGCTGACTAATCACTTGAATACACTGTTGAAGCCACAGTTTCAGTTCATCCTGTCTTCCAGTTGTCCTAATTAGCTGTCAGTGGAAAATGATTAAAAAATTAAAAGAGAAGTAAAAAAAAAATGCTTTTGCTTAAACTGTGTAAAGCAGCAGACCACACTAAATGAGCCTGATTTCCCTCCCTTGATTTGCAACACTGAAAATAAAGTTACACATTTGCAGTGATGGCATTACATGACGCTGTTGAACTGCTTAAACTCGGAGTTAAAGTGAACCCCAGAAGGAGGAAATCATTAGTAGAGCGTGCAGGCTGCATGGACCGGGGACAGCAGGGAGATGTTTGCTGGAGTTTTGACCCTAACAAAAAGGAAAACATTAACCAGAAGACGACACTGTTTTTCTAAAGCGTGGTTGAAATGCAGTAAAGATTTACTGACTGAAGGCCATTGCTTCTGAAAAGGGGAAGAGGTGTGAGAAACTGTGCTTTACAACCCTTTAGGTTGTGTAAGTAAGGTTAATGAGGTTAATGACAACATGCAGACTGAAATAACAGATAATGTAGGCTGATTAAGGAGGCTACTCTGATGATGAGCTGATGCTCTCATCTGAACGCCATTTCAAATCCAGTTTATATCTAATTTGTTCACATGGGTGGGTTGAAAAGAAACCTCAGCTTTCCAGAGGCAGCATAACCTCATGTTATCCAATTAAACAACCCAGGTGGGACTTCAACCCATCCCCAGCTGATACCTTATCTATTAGGCCACTGGGTCACCTACACATATTCTTTCAGGTATATTCACATTCAAATCTGCTATTCAGAGTTCACTTATTCACAGATTACAGGCAGATAATTGTTTAACCTCAGTAAAACAGCAAAATCAGTTCAGCAAATAAATATATATTTTTATGCCTGTATTTATACACTTTTCTTTTTATATTCACAAGAAAAGTATTAAGGGTAGACCAATTTCTACTTCTTGTGAAAAGTTGCTCTTTCATGCTCTTCATCTGTTTCTCTCTTTTTTTGTTTTGTTTTAAACAAAAAAAGATTTTTTTTCTCTCCACCATTGTTGATTGAATTCTATCCTTCGTGTTTCTATAATTATTCCCTGTCTTGTTTTGTATATTTGCCTTGTGATAAATAATAAAAGAGAGAGAGAGAGAGAGAGAGAGAGAGAGAGAGAGAGAGAGAGAGAGAGAGTGTGTGTGTGTGTGTGTGTGTAGGAGGACATTGGAGGGTCAGCACTGACGTCACTGATGCGACGCACCTGGGTGCAGGTGTTTGGTGGTGCCACGCGGAGACGGTTTGATTTGTTTTGGGGTGTTTTGGACTGTGATGCTTCTGGAGGTCTGCCTTCCGCTTTTATTTGACCCAGGAAATAAAACCTGGACTGCGGACATGAGGAGAAGACAGCGGACAGAACACAGCGGAGGCCTGCCAGCAGCAACATGAGTCCAGACCTGCAGCTACAGGTAAGTCAAACCTGCACCAGAGAGGCACAGACAGCTACATCACCACACCGGCGAACCGTTTCTACAAATCTGCAACATGCACGCTGCGATTTACAACACAAGATCATTTCCTCTCGCGTTAATTAATGTTCCACTTGGCTTCGGAGCGATTTTATTCATGTCCAAACACTTCACAGTCAAAACGGAACCTCCACAGATGGTTATCACGTAATATTAGCAGCCTGTTCCTCTTTTATATTATTCTTATCCGACTCATAAGAAAAATATCGCATTTTGAGGAAGTTCTTAAAGATTGTATCAGACAGAAAAAGAATATCATGTCTCTATCATGTGCAGTAGACCAAGATAAGTCTATGTAATTGTGTTATTTATTGTTTTAGTCCTCTCAGCTCCTCGGTGTGTTGTTGAGCTGCATGCAGCTGCTGAGGAAGACTGTGGACGCTCCTCAGGGCTGAACAAATCCCCCAACTCCAAAACCAGCTGGTTTTATCTACAGATAATTCTCAAACACTGACCACCAATCACAGATGATGCAGCAGAGGACAGAGCTCGTTTTTACTAAAGATAAAAAAATAAAACATTGATTGAGTTTAAAGGTTAATTGTTGACTACCAAGGAAATTAGAGCAGACCATTGGATTACTGCTTTTTGTATAAGATTATTATGGAAAGCATGGTCACCAATCTAATCTTTTATTTGCTAGATGAAATAAATGTATATAAATGAAGACAATAACATTTCCTTGTATATCCTTGTGATTTTCTTTTGTTGAAGAACCTCTGACTTCATTGTTCATTTTTCTGCTCTCTTATATTTATTCCATCCAAACCCTGTTCTATGGGACTGTGGACGTAAGTTAGCATTTCTGCTAACTCCGGCATGTTGATATCTTGTATTTTTACACCGATGTTCATTAACGTGCTCTGTCTCTATCAAATAAACAAATACAATAAATAAATCAAATTGAGCCAATGCTCCTCAAAAGGCCTGTGCAAGACCCTTTCACATTACAGGAAGATTTGATTAGAAAAACTTTGCAGAACAGATTTATTTAAATAGAATAAGTGTGATGATCTGTATACTCCCAAATTAATTAATTTAGTGTGTAAAAGGGGGCTAGATGGAGTTTGCGTCACATTTAAGTGTTCTTAGCCTTTATGTCAACCACTTTTATCATTACCAGGACAGCCCATCTGTAACTCTTAATTGTTATACTGCATTAGTGGGTTGTACACTGCACCACTTGGTGGTTGTCAGAAAAATGTTCTAATAATATCCTCCAAGGCTTCAGTTGATTCACAATCAATCTGTATTTACAGATTAACTATTAAAAGTATTTTGTGTCTGAAAGTAAATGAATAAAATTGAGACACTTTATCATTAGAGGGTTAGAGTTTAGCCTAAAAGCCAGTGGAGGAAGTCACCCACAGCAGGTGAGCACTGCTGCAGTACGTGTTGTTGTCCTCTAGGTGGCGGTGTAGATTCATCTTAAAAGGGGGAGTGAACTTGAGCATGTTGCAGCTAGTAAAACCACAGCCTTCAGAGACAGTAGCTGTTTCATGGAGGAACAGCTGGAATGTCTGTTTTCTATATTATGAGGAAAGTTTTTATCATTATTATCTCATAATCTCATATTGCTGTGTGCAGTGATCAAAATGTGTTTATTTTTAGAACAAGGTGAATTAGTGGAAAGGCTTGGGAATTATAAATTAAGATCAACAACAGGGACAGTGGGGGAACTAATCTATAAATTCACTTGCATAGAAATAAATTAATACATAATATAAATAAATAAAATCGTCCTTATTAAACCTTAATTAACTGGGGAAACCAAGTTTATCACCAATTAGATATCTGTCCTGAAGTTCAAGTTTATTAAAGAGCTTTAAAACTGGACAAGTTTGTACTTTTGAAGTACTTTACAAGAGAGGAGCAAGTATACAGATAAAAACATGTAACTTAACTTTACAATACAGGCTGTTGAGTTCTACAAAACTGGATTAAACCCACAGAAATTAAGGAGGAAGCCTAATTAGAGACAGTTTTAAAATAGTTGGTGGTTACTAAGAGCTCAGCAGGGACAAACACACTTAGAAATGGATTTACGAATAGCTGGCACAACCCTGTCCTGATGTCACTCAATGAATAGCTGCAACGATTAGTCGATTCATTGGTTAGTTGATCGAAACACAAGTATTTTGACAATCGTTTCAATCATTTTTCAAGCAAATAGTCTCTGATTTCAGCTTCTCAAATGTGAGAATTTGCTGATTTTCTTTGTCATATATGACAGTAAATTGAATGTTTAGACTTTGGACTGTTGGTCGGATAAAACAAGCAAATTGTAGACTTCACCATGTGCTCCGAAAAAGTGAATGGCATTTTGTCATTATTTTTTAACATTTTATTGATAAGCCCTATTGAAAGGGACGTTAATACTTCAGTAACTTGGATAGAAAAAGCCTCATAAATGAAAATGCACATGCCAGTGACCTCTAGATAACAATCTCATAACCCACAATATTGAATACACACACACACACACACACACACACACACACACACACACACACACACAGAGAGAGAGAGAAGAGGTCTGAGCAGTTAAGAGAGAAACATTCTCATGAGAAAGCTGGTGTTTACCCTCCGGAAGCTATACAGCCTGCTCTGTCTGTGGCTTTCACTTAAAGACACACACACACACACACACACACACACTGAAGGATGAAACGCTGCGTCTGCCATCTGCCTGTGCACTTCCTCTTCACACACAGGAAGTGCTCTGGAGGTCGCTGAGAGGTTGACAAAGGCAGACAGACACAAGGTCAAAAGGTCCCTCAGAGGTCAGAAAATGTAGCCTGCTGGTGTAAGAGGAGTCTGACAGGAGTTAGCTGCACATACATGAGCCTAATCAATCAACCAATCAATCAAATAGGAGATGTTCAAAGAAAAAGGAGAATACACACAATTAATACTGCCTTAATGGCTTCACTTATCTGCAGTGACATTTGATCGGTCTAGTGCTGAAACGTTTAGTCAATCGATCAGTCGATAAAGAGAAATGTAACCGCCAACTCTTTTTATAATGGATTAATCGTTTAAGTCATTTATTTACTATTTTCTGATGTTTTATAGACTAAATAACATAAATTATTCAAACAAGTTCTCGAAAGAATAATCGATGATGGAAATGATTATTAGCTGCAGCCCAAAATGGATGGTTATGGATCCACAGTATCAAGAAGATGCATGAATTTGAACTTCCTGTGTGCTTTTTCTGCTCCACCACAGACTTTGCTTTGTTTTAAAGAAGCTATAACTGATATTTTTTTAATAAAAATGTATCACATGATGATGTGAAAACAATGTTAGAATGTGAAAGGTATGTGAATGTAGTCTTTGCAAGGCAAGTTTATTTGTATATCACCTTTCAACAATAAGATTAAGAAAAACTTGTTTTTGCTGCCCCCAAGTGGCCAAAAAAGAAGTAAACAAAGACACATGTTTTTGTCTCTGAAATCCATTCAGAAATTATGATGCAAGACTAACACACTTTTATCAGCTAAACACACATTTTTATTCTTTTATTCCTATTACATCTTTCATTATCATTAAAGCAGATTAAAAGGGCTTTACAACTAAATGCACATTCAGTTGACTTTCGAGTGTTTCGAAAAGTAGAATAATAATAGCAAGAGGCAAATTCAAACATTTTCAGATAGAAACACCTAAACAATGAGAAAGAAAGCCCTGAAAGAGTATTTAAAAAACAAAAGAAAGTGGAAAGTGAGGACTGGGCAGGCCAAAGTATTCTCTTTTGTCTACTTTAAAATATTTTGGCAATATATTGCAATTTCCCAAAGCGTGACTAACAGATTCTGAAATTATGATTTGAATTAAAAAATGTAATTTAAGCCATGTTTTTAGCCATGTCTAGTTAACTCATCTCACAATTTATCCCTTTGTGGGGCACAAGCACTATGTAGAACTTTTACAGACTGCAGTAAAAAGGTTACATGAATATGAGCATGTAACATATTGTACATATCAATAAATTAGAGTTTCATCTCTGTGGTCTGTAAATCACAACTGGGACCATTCTGGTCCCACACTTATTCAGCCCATGTACATAACCGAGGAAGAGGAACAGAGAAAATAAACATTTTTCCTCTATCTCTGTATATCCTGGCCAGTAATTGCATTATTGGAAAGAATGTGTTTATTTGCTATCTGTGAAGGATGTCTATTCTCTCTATTTGTGAGTGTTTTTCTGTTTATTAATAGTGAATAATCACTGACCCTCTCGCCACCCCGTCCCATCAAAAGGCTTATTTTTGGCTCTTTTCCTGATCAGGCCAAGCTGACCTAAAGAGGTCAAATAGCGAGGGGGATAGAGTAATTATTGCATAAGCTCTTTGTCTCCGTGCTTCCTAGATCAGAACAATTGCTGAAAACACAATTCGGGGCTGGAGGGTCTTGATTTGGCCAAGAATTGTATTTGTGGATGAATTCCCACAGAAAAACAAAGACCGATAAAAGACGCGGGACAATCAGTTTGTAAATACTTATATGATGTAAGATATCCATTGTGTTACTGTATCGCAGAAGTAGTCTGGTTCCAGTTTAGCTTCATCACAATTTTGTTGACTGATTTAAAAAGGCCTGGCGTCGTTCTCGTGACTGGCTGTTTCCCCAGATGGAGAAACCGCCAAACTTAATCAGAGGTTTTGTCAGAAGTAAAGGTGGAACTTGTTTCTTATGTCTGCACACATGCAAAATGAAAACATTCGCGTGGCAGTTTTCTTGTATACTTGTATACTTTAAACATGTCCACTTCAGTTCCAGTGTTCTGTTTCAAATCCGTCTCTAGACAGGAAGTTGGATCAACCAATCCGCTTGTTTGACACGCAGGGTCACGCAACGCATTGTTGAGATTTGGGAGGTGCGTGTGACCCACATTTACCCATAACACTGTTCTCTGTTCAGATCCACAGCGATGTTGACATGTATCTTTGCAGAAGCATGAATGCAGCGTTGGACAGATGGGATTTTGGGGCTGTCAAGTGGATTTGTGTTTACCGTGTAGTCCATTGGTGCCCAAACCTTTTCTGTTGGGGCCCGACAAGTTATGGAGAACAGTTTAATGTTCTAAATGAGTGCTATCAAACTGCATTTAGCCATAGATTAAACACAGATTAAACAGGTTTATGGTGGACGGTTTATGGACACAGGCTAATGATGACAGCCTGTTATGCTCGCTAACATTTGCTAGCTATATTAGCTCTGCAAGTATATCACAGAACCATGCATCCTTATGGAGAGGCAGAAGAGTAGGGGGCCCAGAAATAAGCCTTGTGGAAACCCTGTTGATATGCTGCTTGGTCGCCGATCCTTTTCACGTCACCCTGCAGGAATGAATGCAGTCTCATACAACAGTTCTGCGATAAATCCTACCTTAATAAAGCTTGGACTGTCCGTTTTTTGTTGAAGCTGTTGTTCAACTTAATACTAAAATCAGACTCTCAGAACCGGTCTCCCAGCGTGACGGGGACTTGTTGGCGTGTGCCTCTGTAACTTGCGATTGTTGTGTTTGGTTTTGACATTATATTGTGTGCCAGTGGATATTTTGGCCAAATGTGGTGCTAAACAAAATCATCAGGGTTCCTCCTCTGGGGATTATGAATATCTTCCTCTGGACCAAAGTGTCGGATGGATGGTCGGAAAAGTATTCTTGTCCACTTTTAGCTGAGAAATATTTCAAGGCAAGACGATGCCACCGTGACCCAATGACTTCATGTCAATCAGATAAAAACACAGTATACTGTATACTAAGACTGTACTGTCGTGTTAAAATCCAAACACAAGTAGTCTCTGATTCTAACATGGGAAACTGGATGTTTGTTTACAGTGAGATTTGAGCTGCGTTGGGGGGGTCAGTCCCAGTCCGGAGCAGCTCAGTGTCCTGGGATTGGACCAGAACATAAACAAACTGTCCCTGGATCAGTTTATTGGACAATTGTCCTGAGACATACTGAGGTCCCAAAGGACAGACAGACATATGAGTAGACAGAAAGGCGGAGGTTTTGACAGAGATATGACTGGCTCAGCTCCCAGCGTGACACAGCAGAAAAGCTTTTATTTCGGTTTCTGTCTCTCAGTAACGCAGCAGGTGTTTTATTTCAAGCTCAAAGAAGCTCATAATCTGTCATATCTATGATCTTTCCATAACCTCAACCATGCAGTTTTAGTTGCCGAACTTGCCCAGCATTGTCATGTTGAAACAAGAAAGGGCTGTCCCCATATTTGGAAGCACAATGTTGTCTTGAATTTCACTGTAAAGCTGTAGGGCGGCCCATAAACGTCAATGATGGATCATTCCCTGAGTCGACTCTCCATTATCAGTCAAATCACTCAGCTCAGGTGCTGAATGTTAGCGAAGCACCTGAGAGACGCTCTGTGGTGTGCGAGGATTTTATAATGATCTATGACCAGGACGCACACTTTTTGTTTCACTGACTGTGTGGAGATCTGATGTTTTCACATCACAGATGCTGAACAAAGGCATTAAAACGTGACTCTTGCAGGTAAAACAGCTGTTATAGGAGTTTAGTGTGGGCCGGCTGCTCTGGTGGTGCACTGGACTGTAACTGGGCAGGGGAGTGAATAATATACTTGTCATAATTGTAGGTAAGGTGTATTGTAATATTGTTGAGTATTTATAAAAAATATCTATAGATAATAAAAAGCAGGATTATTCAAAAGCTGCTGCCACTTTCACTCAGTGTTCCTGCATGCAGCCAGACTGAAGTTTGTGTGTCTGCGTGTGTGGATGCAGAAGTTTGAAATCATGTTGGATAATTGATCATAGACTGATAATGTCCATACTATGAATTATTTTGATAAATGATTAGATGATGTCTAAATTAGACCCACCTGTTGATGCATATTTTACAGAAAGAACTGAGTCTTTCATTTAATCAGGACTACAGACTATGATGTTGCCTCAGTTCAGAAGTCTGCACATTATATGTGTAACAGCTGTTAAAATTTAAAAAATGGATTAATTATTTTATATATTAGTCACTAGCAGTGGTGGTTGCCACAGAGGCAGGAAGGCTGTGAGATTTCAGAAGGTTTTGGTGCAGCATGAATTGGATAAAGACTCTTTGGAAACCTGAAACAAGAGGAAGCTGGCCGGCCTGAGACGGCAGTTCCTCCCAGTTTACCTCCACCATGTTTTCCTGACTCCCCACCTGAAGGAAACAAAAGGCTCTGAATCAGCTGGAACAAAGGGATGCAAGATGTGTGTGTCGGTGCTGTTTGCCTACATTTCTGTCTGAATGTCCCACATGCCCATTTTTGTGTGCCTGTAAAGTTTGGGTTCCTGTCTTCCTGTAGAGGAAGGAAGAAGCACAAAAAATCCTCACAAAAAAGTCATATGGTTTTTTTGTTTTTTGGCAGATAAACAGACCGCAGGATCTATCAGGATCTGCTGGCACCCGATTATAAACTACTACTGCCAGCGTTTTCCCAGATTTCCCATCATTCTCAGTTTTGGGATCCGGTTTTACCAGAAGTGATAAAGTGCCTTATTCTATTATTATTCTTTATCTTTAAATGAAATCTAATTTGGGGAAAATCCAGCCAAATCAAACCTTTTCCCAGTTCATACTATTAACTATACACCATGTATAAATGGTGACAGAGTTTTATTTCGGCAGTTAGTAAAGCACTTATTTTTTTAAAGAGTTAACCTGCATGTGGAGGAGAAGCATGTAATTGGCTGATTGATAAACAGATCATAAAAAGGAAGTGAAGATCAGGTGTGCATGTCTGTCCTGGCTAGCAGCATCAGCATCAGTACACTGAGCTTGTTTGTTCGGTGATAGTTATAGTAGATCACCTCTGACCTGCACACCCTTTAGCATTTATTCTCCTCCTGGAAATTGGTGCAATTTTAGTTGCCAGTCCCAAAATATTTTACACTAGCATTTTTTTACTTTAATTGATTTCCAAGGTGTCATCTGTACAATATGTGCCGACAGCACAGCTCTCTGATTGCCTGTTCAGCCTAGTGAATCAGTAAATTCACCTGCATATTTATGCAGACATTATTCTCTATTCGTACTATGTGTATTGTGATTACAGACCGCTGAACATCCTGCAAAAACTGTACAGCTCTTTATTTTCAGAAAAGATATATTGTACAGTTCTTTATTTTCTTATTTTATTTATTTTATAATATTTCTTCACTTTTTTATCGCTAGTTTTTCTCTTATTTTTGTATTCTTGACTTGCTTTTTTTACAGTACTTTTTTATTTGCTGTATTTTATATATATTTTTTTTATTTTTCTCTACCATGCTTATTTTTGCACCAATATACCAAAGCAAATTCCTTGTATGTGAAAACCTGCTGGGCAATGAATCCGATTCTGATTCTCGGGAGATTCTCGTCAGCTGTGGTCTTTTCAGTGTTTTTAAGTGCAACTTTTAACAAAAGTTTGATCAGTCTGTCGTCAGTGCTGGTTATATGAAGTCGTTTTTAGTGTCGGGGCCCTTAGCAGAGGGCTCCCATTATGGTGATGATTGTTTATGCCTACCTGAAAGTCTCTTTACTTGCAAATGACCCTGCTTTGTTAAAGCTTTGTGTTTTGTTTGCTCCTGTAGGTAGGTTATCCTCAATTCATGTTGTGCCCCTGAAAACGCCAAAACCACCAGTTCCTGTGTGAGCAGACATAAGGTAGGAGACACAAAGTCTTTGTCTTTCTTTCTGTGCCAGTTTTGGCCTGTTTGTGTCTGTCTGTCTGTCTGTCTGTCTGTCTGTCTGTCCAAGTCAAATAGAGGATGTGCGTCACAATCCAAAACAAAAACATCAAGCACAATATGAAGGTGGAGTTGAGGCTTTGAAACATGTTTACCATGCAACAGGGAAGGAGACCAGACTCATCAAAAAGCTTTTTAATCACTGGCAAACATTTAAAGAGTGAGGAAAAACGGACTTTTTGGCGTTGCTTTTCTTTTCCTTTGCTCACATCGTGGAGGCCACGATTCTGACAGTGTTCCAGATTCACCACAGATCCATTTGAGGCTCAGATGCCAAAAAATTTGCAGGCATCATGTTGAAAGATCATTATTATCAACTTGGCTTCTAACATCAGGCCCAGTCTCCCCTGAAGTCTAGGGTGCCAAATTATCCATTAATAAATAGATATTTGCTTTGACTTTGATTTATTGAATCAGAATTTAAAAGGGGCAATAAAAATCGGTGTGGAAGAAATGAATAAATAATTTAATTTTTAAATATAATCGCTTTTATTTTTTAAAGGTTACTAATGGGTCAGAGGTCAACAGCTGGTCTATGATTTGCTTGACACAAAGGAGGATGCGAGTCTCCCCATGTAGCTGCATAAATGATTTTATATTTTAATTATTACCATCCCTGTTTTTATGTCAGATGAACTAATAGTTAAATGGCAAGCAGAGATGCATAACACATACAGCTGCTTGGTCCCATCAAGCTGCCTCTGATACCAGTGGTGTCTGCAGCTGCAGACTTGTGTTTGATCAACATACCTTTTTTAAACATTGCAGCAACTCTTATCAACTCCATACAAACTTTGCCAATTTAAACTCTGAGAATTCATTATATTTCATGAACTAATTGTATGTTTTGCATGTAAAAGAATCTGCAAGTAACTAGAAAATGTAGTTGAGTAGATAATGTAATGTTTTCCTCTTTAGTTTTGTGGAGGAAAAGTATTAATTAAAAGATACTCAAATGCTCAAATGAAAGCCCAGTATATCACAACTACTTGAGTAAATGTACTTGGTCATTTCATTTTGTTTTTTCACTGAGCTCCAAAACCACAGAACAGGCTGTTACAGACTGTTCTACAATTGGCATGTTTGAAACGGCTAAATGGTCTTGAACTGAACTCTGTTCTTGCTGAAGAACAACTTAAATACTAAAGTGCACACAGAGAGAGAGAGTGAGAGTGAGAGAGAGAGACTGTCTGTCTGTCTGTGTGTCTCTCTCTGTCTGTCTGTGTCTCTGTCTGTGTCTCTCTGTCTGTCTCTGTCTGTCTGTCTGTCTGTGTGTGTCTCTGTCTGTCTGTCTGTCTGTGTCTCTGTCTGTCTGTGTGTGTGTGTCTCTGTCTGTCTGTCTGTGTCTGTGTCTGTCTGTGTCTCTGTCTGTCTGTCTGTGTGTGTCTCTGTCTGTCTGTCTGTGTGTGTCTCTGTCTCTGTCTGTGTCTCTCTGTCTGTGTCTCTGTCTGTGTCTCTGTCTGTGTGTGTCTCTGTCTGTGTCTCTGTCTCTGTCTGTCTGTCTGTGTGTGTCTCTGTCTGTCTGTCTGTGTGTGTCTCTGTCTCTGTCTGTGTCTCTCTGTCTGTGTCTCTGTCTGTGTCTCTGTCTGTGTGTGTCTCTGTCTGTGTCTCTGTCTCTGTCTGTCTGTCTGTGTGTGTCTCTGTCTGTCTGTCTGTGTGTGTCTCTGTCTCTGTCTGTGTCTCTCTGTCTGTGTCTCTGTCTGTGTCTCTGTCTGTGTGTGTCTCTGTCTGTGTCTCTGTCTCTGTCTGTCTGTCTGTGTGTGTCTCTGTCTGTCTGTCTGTGTGTGTCTCTGTCTCTGTCTGTGTCTCTCTGTCTGTGTCTCTGTCTGTGTCTCTGTCTGTGTGTGTCTCTGTCTGTGTCTCTGTCTGTCTGTGTCTCTGTGTGTGTCTCTGTCTGTCTGTCTGTGTGTGTCTCTGTCTCTGTGTGTCTCTCTCTCTCTCTCTCTTCTGGTAAACACTCGTCTGTCAGAGTAATATGTTAAGGTGGATAAATAAAGTACAGGATGAAGAGAATGCTACACAGCTGACTCGCAGCCAGAAGTGTTAGCAGTTGTTAGTTTTTAGATTAAGATTTTGCATTCAACATAAGCCCATTAGCAGTAGCTGTTGCCAGGTAAACAATCCTGTATCTCCAAAATGTCTTCTTTTCAGGAACCATGAGAAACAACCCTGTTTTAACTTGATGACAGATGTAATCCTCCAACTGAGCTAAAATGGGACAACTGTAGCTGCAAGGTTTTTTACCCAACAGCAGCAATTTAATGCAATGCTATAGTTTAGCAAGGGTGTGCCACAGGGCTCTGTACTGGTACCTCTGTTATTTACCTGCAAATGTTGCAAATATTAATTTTTATGCTGATGATACATTTATTTATTTATTGCTGTGTTGGGGAGAGCTTTGTAGGATATAAAATTCAAACTTAATTCCTTAGTTTTAAATGTTGAAATAATACATAAATGAGTCACAATAAAAGCAACAGCATCACAAGACTTGTCCTCCATTAAAACTTCCCTAGGTATTGAATCTGTAACTCTTTTCAAGTATCTGGGTTTTTTTTCCACAATGGAAGAATAGAATAGAAATAATCTACTGCTTTTCATGAAAATAAATAGAAGTCAGACTTTGAAAATCCCAGCAGCTTGCATACTGTTTGGTTGAAATGCTTTCAGTCAAATAACCTGCTGGGATTTTCAAAGTTGACTTCTGTTAATATTTCTTACAAAACAGCATCATAAATATGTGATTATTTACAGATTGGTATCAATAATCTAAAAAACTACTGGAGGATATTTTACTGTTAATAGCCTGCATGTTTATTTGTCTGTAAGTGAAATGCAAACCTTGTAGTTGTAATGGAAAATCTTTGATTATCAATTTATTATTTCCTCCATCACAACTGCTAATGATCTGTCAATCAGAACATAAAATGGACCTTTTAATAAACCACACATGATGCTGATGAGGGAGGGTAATCAGTATGCTTTAATAATAAGATATCAGTGCAGAAACACAAACTTCTTATTGGGGTAAATTCCCCATATAGTAATAACAATGATAACAATATATGATAATAATAAGATCAATATAAATTTTTAGCATATTAAAAAATGCAGAACCAGCTAATATAACTGTACTGTATGACATTGACAAAAAAACAGAATACAAGTAGCTGAACATGGATCCCATGAGGAAGAGGAAAAACAAAAACCCTGTTGTTACACGAGACACGAGACAAAATGCTGATATTGTCTTGAAAGAGGAAGTGCAGTGAGTAAGTGGATTAACTCCTGAAACGTTTTGCCACTCAACTTTTGTTTTGGGGGAAACCCTTCAAGCAGCACAGTATGTTGAGCACTACGACTGGTGATAAGCCTTCTAGGGTTTAAATAGAGAGCGGAAGCCCCGCCCATTTTAGGTTAGCATCTTTGCTACAAGCGTTTGCTTCTGAATGGATGGATTGTCTCGGAGTTGTCTTTATTCTGTCTTTTTGAATAGCTGACACTGGTTCCTGTGATTTTCTATCTATATTCTGAGATAAACGGATAACTACTATGACACTTAAGCAGTAAAATGTTCACATTTCTTCATTTTAGCAAAGATAAAACGATGTTAGGATACAAAACTGCACCTCCTAAGAAGCTTAAAGGCTCACAGTGGTGTAGTCCTTGAATGCTACAAAATAAGAGTTGTTTTATCTTGGTTAAAATGACTAGATTTTTAAATCGTCTGGCCGCAGCTAGCTTAAAACGGGAGGCAGGACTTCCCTTCTGCCTAGATTTTTATTTTTAAATCGACTTACATCTAGCCAACTCTTTCCACATACATTAACACAATTTAGTTCAAATCTCATCAGTTGCTAAAAAGCCCATCTGAGGTGCTGTTCTTGTTTCATGTGCATGTTTCAGAACGTGTAATGTAGTCCTAAAACCTCTTTGGTCTCCACAAATTAACTTAGTGCTGGGTTTAAGAATAGTTTTATATTACACGGTAAATCTGCAATGACAATAATAATTATTATAATGATTTAAAAACCTGCTTTGAACATGCTGTAAGGTGCTTTTCTGGAACCCTGATTTGACCAACTTTTATACTTTATACTTCTATAGTCAGAAATACGAATACAGAACACATATTTTAAGGTCTTTACATGATCTTACAAATAGGAATAGCTCAATTTGCACGCTTTTCACATTGAAATAGGAAGATTCCAATTTGAGATGAAAAAAATGCCCTCTTGTCTAAAGTAATTGCTGACATATCAGGAGAGATAACATAATTTTGGCTTCTGAGTAAAGAGAGAGAGGGGGAGTGAGAGTGGAAACAGATGAGTGATCTGTCGAGTGGAGGAGTTGAGAGATATGCGTCAGTGGGCCGGCTGAGCAGGAAGTATCTCTCTTCATGTGTCGCTCAACTCGACACTCGACAATCACTTCTTTTCATATCTCCTTCATAACTGTTCAGACTGTTTCTCTGCCCACATTCCCTCTCAGGATAATGTTCATCTCTAGTTCCATTAAACACCTTGTGGCTTCAGTTATGATAACATTTTAATCGCCAATTCCGCTGCAGAAACACAGCAACACTGCAAGACAGCTTTACAAGAGTCCTTTCAGTTTCTTTCAGTCTGTTTTTCACTTCCAAAAAAGTAGTTTAGATACTGTAATATACTTAAACTGCAGATTTATGGCAAACCCTTTAACATTTAATCAGTAGGGCTGACTATTAGCGATTCAGTTTCACTAGTGGAAATGACATTTCGACATGTCAAAATGAAGAATTGAATTGTTTATCAATAATAAAGATTTTGACTAATGAGAACTGACTTGTAGATATCATTAATTAGTATTGCAACTAGTCAAAATGACATGGATATGTCGACTTGGAATTATAACAAAAATTGAATTATAGATAATTGATTTTGAATAGAAGTCAATGGTAAAAGTTGACTAGTTGTAATTAAGTTACAGATATCTACAATGCACATTTCCACTAGTGAGAAATGAATTGTAAATATCTTTTTAATTAGAATTGTTACTAGTCAAAATTTACATTATGGATATGTTGGCTTGGAATTCTGACTAGTCAAATATCAATTGTTGATATCTACAATTGATATTACTGCTACTGATTAAATGTTAAAAGGGCTAGCCATAACAGGTTTGGTTATAACCTTTCTAAACATCTAAATTAGCATGCTGCCTGTGTCTCAGCAATTAAGCTGGTCCAGAAAATGTGATAGTAACTGGAAGAAGTAACGGCCAAAACCACGGATATTTTATTTGCAGTTTGTAAAGTAAAAATCTTTCTTGGCTCCTGTGTATGAAGAGTTTTACTCTGGGTTTTATTTTATTGGCATCTCTCCTATAAACAGAAGTCATTCATATAGAAACTGTATAACTTTAATTTTAAACAGTACTATCTACAGGATCAAGTCATAGCTGAGCAAACTGCTATAGGAAGTATCTGCTGTTTGTCTTGACACATTTACAATATTCAGCTTGTAAACTTCACTTAACACCTTCAGCAAAAAAAGCCACATGTGCAGCACGTTGAGTCACTATTTATCCTAATTTATTTAATATTTATGTGTCTATGGACAAACCAATGCCACACACCTCAGCATTTATAGCCTAAGCTAATCTGCAATGCCCGTCCCTAGATGAGCCTTTTAAAATACATAATATGTAATAAAATTAAAAAAAAAGTCAGGCAAATTTGGTTTGACAGCAATGGACTCTCAACATGCGTGTCGAGCAGTCTGCAAAAGCAAAGCACAAACTCTGTCGGACTCTACCATCCCCTCTGACCTGTGATCCTCCCAGGACAACGTTTACTGTACAGTCAAGTCTTTCTCACCTAAACCCAAAAACCCTTCATCAACAAACAGACTGGCAGGTCGTTTGATGAGCTGGGGAATCCATTGCATTTAAAAACCTTAAACACATTTAGACTCGTCATCACCAGGGGATCTGCAATGGATTCTAATAGGGTTCTACTTGAATCTAAAAGGCTTCTATTGTGTGTTCCCTAACTAGGCTGCTGTTCTGTCAGGATCTAAATGAAGGTATCCAGAGGGGGCTATGGAAGAGCTGTTGACTACAAGACCTGAGGGGTTATTATGAAAATCATCCCAACAAAAGGTAAGCAAATGCAAAGCTTCTACTATATTTTCACATTAATATCAGGCTCTGCCAGCTGGTTGTTAACTGACGACAAATGCTGGGTGACACAGTTAACATGCAAATTCAAATTAAAGCTGCAGACCAAAGAAGTTTTATGCTATTCTTTCAGAAAATAGGATTTTCACATGTTTAACTTTCAGATAGGTTAGGATTTTCACATGTTTAACTTTCAGATAGGTTAGGATTTTATTCAATAATAGCCCCCCAGAGTTGAAGGAAGTCATCTACAGGTTGCAGGGAACAAACTGTGCACTTGAAGGGCAAACTCAGTATGTGTTGAGGCAACCATAAAGTCACAATAAGGCACGTTATATGGATTAAAATAAACTTTAAAGAAAATTTCAGCATGACATAAAGCAGAGAACATCAACATATAGTATTAGTGGATCCAAGAGATGTAATAAAAGTTCTAAAAATGAAAAAAACATACATGGTCAATGAAGCACCATTGCTTTTTATATATGCAACTGGAAAACTATGTGATTAATTATGTGGCAACTTCACCTTCTTAACAATATTCAAAATGCTACATATCTGAAACGTGAAACTTAGAAAATGGATATTCATCTTTAATCTTTTCCTGTAATTTATTTTTTTATCTTCTTAAAGCAAGAACAAAAAACAGTACTGTCCAGCCGCCAGATTCAATAGATATTTTAGGAATAAGATTAAAGATATTTAAGGATAAAACTCTGGAGGAAAAAAACAAAACAAAACAAAAATGCCACAACACGGAAACGGAAGGAAACAGCACTGTGAGGGATCTGATCCATCTGCATCTACAGGGGTAGATAAGGACAAAGTACCAGAACACATGAACACTAAAAACACTATCGTCAACATTAGTTTTGCCTTTTTTAAATACGTAACGTATATGTGTACAAAGCTCTATAATTGATACTCAAAAGTGGTCACCACACAAAGACAATTACCTCAAAAAAATAGAGTGAGATTAAAAAAAAATACTTTGAGAGTACAGGAAAGGAGAAAATAGAGAGAAACGGTGAGAATGTGTTTTCACTGACGGCGTACTGTCACTGGCATTACTGACATAATTTGGGTTAAAATTACAGTTTGAAAAATAAAAATTCTGACCTTACTCTTACTCCGTCGTGTATTAATAATATTCTGTATCAAAGCTCTGATATTGGCAGCCACTGCGTGTCCTTAATCATAAGAAAAACTGGCCTTGTCCTAATCCTAAAGAATAATACATACACTCCACATTCAAGTCACTTCACAGGCTGCTGCACTGCACTGAAACCAAGGCTGCTGCGGCTGCTATGTACATATGTATAGTATGCATGAGTAAGTGATTATGCAGTCATCTGACCTTACACTGTCTGGTTTGTGCAGTGGTGTGCAAAGAGTGTGGGGGGAGTGACCTCCACTGCCCTTCTTAATTTAAAAGCTGAAGAAGTGGCCATTTTATTTTTTTATTAATGAAGCTTAATCTTTGCCCTCACATCACACTAATGGGGCTGTTAAGGTTACTAGAGCTGCTCAAGTAGCCCTCATTTTTGGCTCCGATGAGCCCAAATATCAACTCAACCTCCTCAAGTGGCACTCTGATCAGCCAGAGGGCCCTTCTGATCCCTCCTATTGCACTTCTGATTAGCCCCTGTGATTGGCTCAAATGCCCTTCACACACCCCCAAATACCCTCCAGTTAGCTTAAAGGGGCATACCAGTGCCACGTCAATACAGCTAAACAATCTGTAAACCATGTTTCCTGTGGTTTAGACATGTTTTTCTACCATTCCAGGCAGACAGTGATTTCTGTTCATTTCTGTACTATGTGAAAATGCATGACAGCGCTCAAAGTTACATTAAACTTAATAATATAGTTATATCAAATTTCAAAATAAGAAATGAAAATATGATTTTCAGTCATTTGTAGCTTCATTTCAATTATGAACATGTAAACTTAGCTGCTCCACTTTTGCATGTATTGTATATGTATCATCGTATTTGCTGTGTGTGTTTCTTTGTCATATAGGATAATAAACTGAATATCTTTGGACAGTGTACAGGACAGTATAGTGTGCTTTGGACTGACTGTCAGATAAAACAAGACATTTGAATATGTTACCTTGGGCTCTTGGAAATAATAATAATAATCTTTCACTATTTTATAGACAATACAATGAATCCAGAAAGTAATTGGCAGATTAATTGATAATTAATACTCATTAGTTGCAGGCCTATGGTGTAACGATGTATTTAGAATTATCAATGAAATAAAAATCAATCGGGTAATGCAGTGCAGACTTTTTAAATCAAGCATTACCACGCACAGTAATGTAACTCAACTCAAGCAAGTTTCACAAGTCTGCTAATTGATTTTCATATTGCACAGAAATGAATGGAAACCAATAGCTGCCTGGAATGGTAGGAAAAAATAAAGAAAACATAAAACCGGATAGTCTGCATTTGACAAAGTTCAGCAAAACAAGCTGACACTTAAACCTAAAAATTAAACTTGCATGCAAGAGAGGGGCCCCTTTTTCATCCTCATCCCCGGCCCCTTATATAGTCTGTGCACACCACTGGTTTTTATGTTTTTTTGTACTACGTGAAGTGTGTGTAAGCCTACACTATTGTAATCACATGAACTCTTACAGTGTGCGTAAGTCAGATCCTATGTACAAGCTATGTTTGGTGAATAAGGCTAGCTTTCTTGCTGACTATATAGTCTTTATCTCAATGAAATAATTGCACAATAAGAAAGAACCCTGTAGTCACACGAGCTACTTAACTGACGGAGAAAGACGAGCATGAAAAAGAGAAACGTGCAGATAAATCAAAGGCAGGTTTAAGATGGAAAAAACAGAAAAAACAAAGCATAACAATATTCTTACAGTAGAGTACATGTGTTGCAATATATGTTTATTAGCGTGTCTGTGAGTTAGACACAAAAAATAAGAATCTGGCAGGTAGAGTAAAAACATAAAAAACAAAGCAGTATTGATATGGTAAAGTGTCCTCTTGTCGATTTGGATTAAATAACGTGGAGAGATCTGATAAAAGCTAAAATGTCTCAATTCAATAACAGAAAAATAGACTAATTAGAAGAACTAAAATAACAAATAATGCATATGTCATTAAAGTTGACCCAAACAGATTTAATGCTACTGTAAATCAGTTTATGTTGTGGGACTCCTGAATAAACAAACTGCACTACTTTAACTATTTCAACAGAGCAGATGATGGTGTTACAGTGACTCAGGTGGGATGGATTCAGGTAAGACGAGGCAGGTTGATTGTATGTATATGTGGAAAAGGCTTGAGCAGAGTTGGGTATCATTCTGATTCAGCTTATTGATTGTAGATATCATTAATTAGCTTGAATGAAATGAAACCTAAATATGACGGAAAAAAAGAAATAACACATTTCACCTTAAGCAGAGTTGCCATTTACGATGAAGTGTTTCATGACGCAATAAAAAAAAATAGAAATATTCTCTATTATTAAAATGATTAAAATCTTTGTGATTAAATAGTCATCTTTTTTAGGGTGGGGGTCGATAAGCAGAATCAGAGCATGTTTTGTAAAGAATCCTTGGTTCTACAATTCAGAACCAGTTCATGATACCCAACTCTTACTAGAGGCTTTGACTGGAACTAGAAAAGTGGGCTGGGTCTAATTGCTGGTCAAATATGACGTGAAAGAACACAGTGTCTGTTAATGTGTAGGTAGTATATCTTCTCCTTTGAGCTAAATGAGTAAGCTGATAAAGAGAAGGTAGGACCGGGAACCGAGCTGCATAGAGTTCATACCAGGGTGTTGGTCTGTGGCCGAGACCGGGTCTGGATAAGATGCAGGTTGTAGGTTTGAATCCCATAACTATATGTAGTCTGGCATGCTAAGCCTTAGCAGGAGACCGCTGGTGGCCGGGGGTGTATGGCTGTAGATGTGGCCAGAGCGTGTGTTTGAATCCCACGCTGCTAATACCCCTTTTATGCCAAAGACCCGAGTTCAGCCTGAACACAGTTCCCGAACACGGAGCTGACCTATGAGAGACGTTTACACCAAACCTGATGACTTGCGATAAATCCCAGTGTCAAGACTTATTGACACAGGTCGGACAGAGTGTTTTCATTTTGTACTCTTAGTTAATCATCCCACGTTGACCTTTTTCCACCAAGTGACCCATGTTATCTTATATGTGGGTGGCTCATTGCAGGGCAGCTTTTGTACACTGGTTGTCAACCTGCATCTCATTTGAGTCGAGAGCTTTGGGGGGGGGGGGTGTAAGTGGCTTTACCCTGATATCTTAGCTTGTTTAGATGGTTTAGGTACAGAGCTATAAAGGGACAGGGAGCACAGCGTGGGGCTGAGCCAAAAAAGCTAAATATGACAGGATGTGGTTCCATTCCCTATAGGTAGCTTAGCCTCAGGGTTCTCAGAAGGCCCAGAGGTACGAAGGTAAAGAAAGGCTTTAGTCTCGGGCTGCCGGTTGAGGCTCAGGGCTGGGAGTAAGTCGGGTCTATGGCGGGGTTTGAATTTGGGGCTCTAGGTGGCCTGGTCCAGGGCTCTCAGCAGGTCACAGCCCTGGAGGAGGTGCAGGTTACCCTGCAGCGGAACATTGACCTCACAGTCGTAACGGGTCAACTCCGGCAGACAGGAGGACTCAAAAGAAGGGCCCAGCAACCGGCTGGCTATACCTGGAAAATGACAAGCAGGTAGACACTGACATAAGTAACAATCTTAATTTCAGTAATTTCTGCCTGTAATTGAGATCTAAAAACCTTATTTTCTTAAAAGAAGTGAAAAATAATCTGCCAGAGCAGTAAGAATATTTTGGCCTGTTTCCATCAGAAAGCAACTTGTTTCAAGAATTTTCTAGAAATTTAGTAACACCTTAAATGAGAAAAATCAAGACAGAAAAAATGTGAAACAAGTTGATCACAACTTTCCCTGAGCATTTTTCACAAGTTTTAGATTCAATGCATACATTCTTTTGCTTAAAAATGACTGAAATGATTAATTGATTTATAGTTGGCAATTAATAAAATACAACTTTAACAAATGAATCAGTGCTACACAGTGATGTGGAGTTTCTAGGCAGTTTAAATATTAACGTCAGGTGAGCTCACCCTCAGTCTTGTTAGAAGGCAGCATGTTATACTGTGTGTAGTTGCAGCTCTTTTGGGAAAAGTGTTTCTCATTTGCACCAGTTATCCCATTTCCTGGATGCTGAGACTTCCTGTGTTGCTGCAGAGAGCTGAGACATGAAGACATGCTGCACGCCATCATCTTCCCCATCCCTGACTCTGAGACAGAGAAACGGAGAGGTCACAGGTAAAGTTGTTGGACTTTAATAGTTGTAACCCACAAATATTTCACTATGTATTTTTTAATTTGTGTTGTGTAAAGTCATATCCAGTGTGATTTGCAAATACACATAACTTACTCTGTAAACACGTATTTTAATTTCACATAAAAATGTTATAAGTTTTACAAATGTAATAGTTTCACCTCAACAAATACATGTAAAGTCATATTTATGCATTTGTGGATCCATTTGTGGATTGCTTCCTGTCAGTTTGTGGACCACATGACGGTCGTGTCTAGATTTACCCTTGATTTGCAAAACTTTCGTGGTTAGGTTTAGGCACCAAAACTACTTGATTAGGCTTTCTGGCAGAAAGGCTTTCTAACACAAGACTCATTTCAAGTGTGCATGTGCAAGGGTTTCCCAATTCTAGAGTTACCATCCTGACACAACCCCACTTGACATTTCTGCCTCCCTCCTATTTGTTTGCAGATTTTTGTCCAATTTGTACCGAATCCGAAAAAACACAAATGTCACGTGGCCCACAAACTGACAGGAAGCGATCCACAAATGCGTAAATATGACTTTACATGTATTTGTTATGGTGAAACTATTTTTTTATTTGTAAAACCTTTAACATGTGAAATTAAAATGCGGGTTTACAGTGTAAGTTATGCGTATTTGCAAATTGCTCTGTATTTTTGTAATACATAATAATGCGAGATGTTTTTCACAAACAGGGAGCTCATACCTGCCAGTGATCCTGTGCTGAGGGAGCGATCCATGGCAACACAACTGTCCCCCCTCATCTTCTTCCAGATGATTTCTGACGGCTTATTTTCACCCTGAAACACAATCACATGGTTCCTTAATGAGCTGCCTGTGAGTAAATTCTCCAAACAATTCAAGGCACACAGCTTTGTTTAAGTATAAATGATTAAAAAACAAGACTTTATGTCTGGGTTACACCCTGCTTTGTCTTTCATCAGATCCGGGTAGCACTTGCTCCATTATTTGTCTGTAATTAGCTGCTTATTTTAAAAAAAACAGGCTGAAGTAAAAGACAGTTACACTGGATAATCTGCCCTATTTTCATGCCATAATGATTCTCAGGAATAAGTATGAAACTTAACATGTTGTATGATAAATACTGTTTGTTTGTCAGACTCAAAAACTCACCACAGTCATCTGGGTGAAGGAGCGCTTGATACTGTTGGCCATGGCCACTCTGGCTGGACTCATGTCTCTGTAGGCTTGTACAAAATTGTCAATGGACCTGCGTACACACACACATTTACATTTGATGTCACGTTTGATTGGTAGTTCTACCAACAGGATGGATAAACATAATAAACCATAATTTCAACCAATGGAAGTTGCTGCGAGCTACCAACTGGATTAGACTTTTCTAGAAATGTATATGTTTGAATTGTCATTTTTCCATTCACAGTTATGCGTGTATAAATATCTGAAAAACTCCATTATGCTATAAGTAATAAAAACACTGTATTTTGAAAATCTCTCTCTAGTGCATCATTGTTTTTTTCTGTCAATTGTGTTTTGAACCTAAGGACTTTTTGTTACATCACCTCTGTTTCTGCATGAGATGGGGCATGTTCTGTTGGCAGGACAGACGCTCCTCTCCTGACAAAGTGTCCATCAGGCAGGCCTTGGTGGCTCGTGGTGGTTGTTGGTAGGTTAACAGAGGGTCCGGTGGCCACTGCAGGTTCTGCCTGCCACCCATAGAGGACAGAGGGGTGCTGGCTGGAGCCTGGTAAGGAGGATTCTGCATGTGCCCCATCATGTAAGACCCTGCACGGGGGCCCATGGTCCCCTGGCTGGAGCCTCTCTTCTCCCCTGCAGCCCAGGACGCAGCTGGCTGGTGCTGGTAGTGGCCTTGGGGCTGAGGAGGGGAGGACAAGGGCTGGAAGAGGCTGGCGATGTTGCTGAAGCTCTGCTGAGTGGCCTTGTGTGTTTGGGCGAGGCTGCTGCTGTTGCTCCCCATGGATCTTGCTGGACCCCCCTCTAGGGGCTCTGACTCGGGGATGATAGGATGCAGCTGGAAGTCCTCGCCGTCCATCGGGATGTAAGGAGCCAAAGTCTCCAGGTCTAAGTCACTCAAGTCCCTCTGGGGAAGTGAAAGATCACATGGCTGCTCAGTTATGTAGCTCTTACATGATGTTTTTTCCTTCTTAGACTGTGCATGTAGGTACATTTTTACAAACTCGTAGTTTAGTTTACCTAGAAAGAGACTCCAAATTAATGCAGAGAAGCAGTAAAAGTTTGGTAGACCTCAGAGATTTGGGTTTCTGATAAGCAGACTGTTGTCTGATTAATTTGGCTGTCCAATAAAACTTGGTAATTGCAGAGTTTAGAGAGGGGAACTGTTACATTGCTTAGAAAAAAATGTGGTTGTGTTTAAAATAACTGATTTATAACTACCAAATGTTTAAAAAAATGTAATAATTTGTGTTGTCTACTGCTTGTGAAGTTGTAAAAATACTAAAAATGTCCTTTCCAACGTGGGAAAAACCTTGCCCATGTTAAAATAAGCTTTTCCCAAAAAGGAAGAGAGACCAGGAAAGCCAAGTTTTCAATCAGATTCAGTAAACAAGGCCTCATAAGTTAGATTAATGATCTGATAACACAGACATGCAAAGTTTTAGATTTAAGTATACCCATGGGATGAAGAAAAGGACACACACCTCAGTGTTTGCAGGACTGTTGTTGCCCTCTGTGTCGAGAGCAAACAGCTTCTCAGTCAGCTCCACCTTCATGTCGCTCTCCACGGAGCTGTAGTAATCACCTGGGCTGCTGGGCTGCAGGGGTGGAAGAGAGTGGGAGGATGGAGGAAATGAGGATAACGGAAAGGGGGCGAGATAGACAAGATGACAAAGCGTAAGAGAACGAACAGAGTGAAAAAAGAAAAGATGGAAACAAAGTGAGATGAGTTCTGACAAAGGCACTATTCACTGCTAAGAGCTTGTTCCTTTCAAATATCCACCCCCGTTCTTCTCACACACACTGCCCATGGTTAATGACCTTTAACCCCCCAGGCCTCACTGAACACAGAAAGAACACAACTATGAAACAAACACAACCAGTCGCTCGCTCACTAACTAATTACTCCTTTCAATTTCAGTCTCTCAATCCCTCCTCCCCGTCCTCACCGTGGAGCAGCTGCTGAGGCTCGGGGTGGTGCTGCCCGGTGGTGGATTCTGCTGCACGGCAAATGTGCCGGCGATGTTAGTCATGTCCCTTGGAAGTGGAACTGGGGTTTGGCCCGATGCCGGAGGGGCAGGCTTGTGGCTCTCACTGGCCCAGGACGGAGGTCCCGGAGGGGGCATAGCAGCGGCAGACACCTGGGTGTATCCTGCTGGCTGCTGGGGCTCCTCGAACTGAGCGTGACCTGCAAGAAAGAAACGGAAATGAGAGTCAGTTGGAAAGAGACAGGATGAAGAATTAAAGTGCCAACAGCTGATGCCAACATTTATTCAATTTCAATTCAGTTTTATTTATATAGCACCATATCATAAGTTATCTCAGGGCACTTTTTCGAGTAGAGCAGGTCTAGACCGACTCTTTATATTTACAGAGACCCAACAGTTCCCACCATGAGCAGCACTAGGCGACAGTGGCAAGGAAAAACTCCCCTTTAACAGGTAGAAACCTCGAGCAGAACCATTAGCATTATTGCAAAACATAATAGCCGTTTTCGGACCGGAGGAAATTTTTCATAGTTCAAAGAACAGGTGGAAGACCCCTCCCCTTTTTACTGTGTTCACACTGCAAGAACTGGGAACGATCGTAGTTCTTAGAACGCCGTTTTGAGGGACTTTTTTAGCTCCCAGTACTCTCCCAGCACAAGAGGAACCATGAGTGACGTAAGTGTACTGTGCTTGGTCGAGCACATGAGCCAATGCAGCACCACCATCTTTAAAAACCTGTGTAACAGCTCGTATGTAGTTCTCGGGGGAGCTCCCCAGAACTGTTCGGTTCGAAAACGCCTATTGACCCCAACAACTGCACTTAAAAAGGTGACAGAAGTCAATACAGACGGAAGTCGAGGGAGATGATCGTGTCTCCAGGTGTTGGAGCCAGCTGGGCGAGGTCCTCCGGCTCCTCTTTGAGTTTGGTGAAGAGGGCATCTCCCAGCTCTCTGGTCACACCTGCGCCTCCAGCAGTGAAGAAGCTGCTCATGTGGCGTGGCTTGAACAGGGACTCCGTCTGCTCCAAGGAGAAAATCAACGACTTCTCCTCGACGTCACTGCAGGATTGGAGAAGGAGAGCATAGTGAGTCGGGTTTTGTGTGGATGTGTGGATTCAAAGATCACATAAAAAAGGATTTCCAACCCCATATTAAGCTCCTGTGTAATAAACAGGAATGCTGTGTAATGATAAATGGCTACATTTATATAGGTTTTTGCCTCTGATTCACCCCTTCATGCACAAACTCGCAGACCGACGGCAGTGAGCTACCACGCAGGGTGCTGACCAACCATCAGGAGCAATTTGGGGTTCAGTGTCTTGCCCAAGGACACTGCGACATGTGGACAGGAGGAGGTGGGGATGGAACCGCCAACCCTGTGATCAGCGGACAACACTCTACCTCCTGAGCCGCCCCTGTAATGTTATCGTGAGTTTCCTTTACATTGGCTTCCCATTCCCAGGGAGCATGCTTTGGCGTTTAGGATTAAAACAGGGCTAACTTTAACTAACAAAAAGTGAGGTTTTTTAGATTTACAATTTATGCTTTTCAACAGAATTGTTCCAACACTTCATTTTAGCATGTGGCAGGTTCTTCCATAAACGGTTTTAAGTAACCTAGACATCTAAAACAAGTGACACTTTTTTTCACCAAATTCAGCCTGATTTTGACACAGACATCTTTTCACCTACAATTTGCCAGAACTGTGTTCGATAGCATGACAGTGCTTACCTGAGGACATAGTTTATGCACACGATGCACTGGGGCTGGGAGTTGCGGCTGTTATAAATAACAGTTCCCTGGGTTTCTACCCAGACGTAGCCTCCGTTCTTAGCCAGCATGCGATACTGACCGCTGACTGCCTGACCCTTGGTGCACACTGCAGAGAGAGAAGGGGGGGGGGGGACTATTATGAGCTATTGTGTTCAATTGACAGTGATGGTTTTATGTTGCAGGAAAATCTGTCCTCTCACTCCTCGTCTGTCCAGAAGTCTTTTATGATTGTACTGAGGCTCACACCTCTTTCAGATATACTACCATGTCATATTATGAGCTCATATTCACACATGATCCATTGTAGTAGTTGACAAGTCGGGTCATTAGTTGTGTTTTGAAGAAATAAGACAGGAGTAGTGGGGCGAGGTGGGATGCTTCTCTTCAGTCTCTCTTTATCCGTGTTTTCAGTTTGTCCCTCTGGGGTGAAACTCCTTAGTTTTGGTGATTTTTATGGTTTCAAATCATTTAAGGAATACATGCTCCTCTACAGGTCAAGACCATTTTACAACCCCCTTTTAAAGAGCTTTGAATAATGTCAAACGTCTTTCAGCTAAAACAATTAAGAATTCAATATACAGCTCCTATGAGGTTTGCATAATAACACACTTTATGACTCATGGGAGCAGTTTTTATTGAGCGCTAACAAAATTATCATTGGTTGATCTTGTGTAAAGCTACGAGGTGCTCACATTTTACTGTCCAGTGCAGTAACACAGTACATACTGAATGATCTTCCCAGAAGGAAACTAACCCAACGTGAGAAAATACCTTGAGAAGTGAAAGCTGTAGCACTTCAGTCTGTTAATGTCAATGACGGAGACACTGTTTAACCTATAATCATGCAACTTTTGAAGTAAAATCTCAGACCAGCTTTATGTACTGTATTCTATGTGCTTAATTTGTATTTTCTGTTATTTAAAATGTCTAACTATTAAATTATTCATGAAATATCCATGTATTTTGTACAAGGCTGTGAAATCAACCATATGTCGGTTAGCAGGAGAAAGTGAGGATGTTTGACTTTGGGCTAAGAGGGAGATGTGCTGGCTACAGTCCAAAGTTCAGCACTGGCGTGGGAAAGGAGCAGCACTGTGGTCAGAGAGTGTACATAAGGCCAGTGACTGTGTGTGTGCGTGTGTGTGTGCGTGTGTGTGTGTGGAGGAAGCTCAGGGCAACATTACATGTAGCAGAGAACGCTGTTAGCATGTGCTGATCGACAGGCTGGTCACGTTGGCCGTGAGAGCCGGTCATCCGTGTGAGAGTGTGTGTGTGTGTGTGTGTGTGTGTGTGAGTGAGAGTGTGTGTATGTGTGTGAGACATAGAGAGAGAGATAGAGAGCTCTTTATCTCAGCAGATTTCAGCCAACTAAGGACTGTAGAGACAGACGACTAAGACCAGAAGTAAAGAAACATACACACACAAATCATAAAATCCACTTACAACACAAAACACAAAATTATTTTGCTAAATGAGATACTAAATGCTAAAGTAAGGTATCAAATAAAGTTGTTTTTTTCCATTCTAAAAGTCAGGAATCGTATTGGTCCTGTTACAGAAAGATTAGCGCGATGCTGTCGGTAAGAGGGATGTTTTTTGCAGTTTACACACATACATACTGCTATTATGTTGCAGGGGTGGTTTTAAGGAACTAAATTACCACTTTTCCTCTTGTACTGTCACTGCTGCTCAGAGCTTCTAATGATATCGTACTGTCAGTGGAGAGAAAAGCCATGACACTTCAGATCCTGATCAGCGCACACACACACACACACACACACACACACACACACACACACACACTGTCATTAGAGTGTAATAGAGGCCACCTGGTCCCCTGTCCACTGTGTTTGTGGCAGCAGATGTGCAAACCCCATCAGGCCATCAGTGGTTATGCTTGATTTAATAAAGACATCTTAACGCTATGCCCCTGCTCTGTACACACACACACACACACACACACACAAATGTATCACCACACATATCAATAGGAACTAAAAATGAAAAGAAAACTTAAGAAGAAATACAGCCTGATATTCATACTTCAACGTTTTGTTTCTCACAAGGAATAGATGTTTAAATGCATCATGTCATCATCACCATTGCAAGATTGTAGTCATTGCTAACATGTTGTAACGTAGCTACGTAGCATTAAATATTTCTAGAGCCCCATTCTGACTGGATTTATGTCTCTAGGGGAGCTGGGGTGATTTTAACATCACCTGCACTGGTCAGTGGTTTTAATCCCAACCAGAGGGTATGTGGGTCGTTTTTCAGCCACACCTTCTAACAATTATCTGTTTTTCTGTGAACCCACCGGCCCTCCTGTCATTTTTCTAAAGAAAGAACTGCTAATTTACTTCATTTAAAAAAATTTAAAAAATTATCAGCTCAGTGTGAAATCTGACGTGTGTGAAAATGGAAGATGGCAAATATGTTTGTGCTTAATCTGATAGACTGAAACATGTCATATGTCAAGACCAACATATAGACCTATCTGGGAACCAATACCACGATGTAAAAAATAAATAAAATCAAAGCCATCAGGAGAGCGAGGCTCCATGAAAGCTCATCAAATGTGCTGTTGTAATTACAGCTACAGGTACAGGTGCTGCTATTCTCTTTAGACTCTGACCTGCTCAGTGTCTGTGTCTATTACCGACCACACCCTGTAATATCAAGATGGTTAAAATGCCGTCTGGGACATTGGGTTAAATCACAGAGAAGCACAGTGAATATTTTATCCCCCACCTCCCCCTGTAACGTTAATCCCGTCCAAACGGGACTTTTGACAGCAGTTAGCTCATGAGCATGTTCATTTTGTTGTTTAAATACAGTTTAACCTATCATAAGCAAGGGCAGATCTGACTGATACCAGTGATTGGTATTTTTTCAAGCGTTATTGAATCCTCAAGTTCATGTAATCCAAATGGCAGCGCTCTGACTGGTCCTCATACACTAAACACATTTTAAGAGTAATGGTGTCTTTTCACCTCCATCTTTGAATAACTGCACGTTCACCAGCGTGGATCCATATTCATTTGACGCCCCTGAGTGTGTGTACATGTGAGTTGTGTGTGCTTACAGTTGTGGTGGCTCTTGGTGACGCTGTCGGAGTCCATGGCGTGGTAAAAGTCATAGACTGAACGACCCAGTAGATCCTCAGCAGTGTAACCCATCAGCTCCGTTACCCTGTAACACACACACACACACACACACACACACACACACACAACACACACATTTAATAATGCACAGGATTGTATTTATTTGAACTTTTCTGTGATTCCCTTCTTACACGAACTGCTCTGAGCTGAACTTCTGCACTTCAAAAGGCTTCATGTCAGGAGGTGAACAGTCGTCCAAAAATAAGAATTGTTCACATTCTCCATCTCTGCGGACTCCTCGCGTTTCTGGGAACAGCTAATCTCTTTCCGTCACTCTCATCACGAGTTCACTTTGTTAATGAGGATTTCGTTGCTGGCTTCGAGTTGCCTCATTTAAAAATCCTCCTTTCTCTCCTTTTATTTCCTTCCAGCTCACTTTTCCAGTTAAATACATCACTATGCAGGTTTCTGGGGGTAAATTACAGGATTACAGTAATCTGATTACCAAAAAAAGAGGCATTCGCGTGCAGTTACTTCTTAACATTCAGGTGCATTAAGTTACATGAACTTTTTTTGGGTGTAGACAAAATGAAACCAAAACATACTTAGTTTGGTTTCATTTTCATTTTTTTTTTATTCATTTCTACTAAAATTGAATTGAAGTGAGCAAACAAGCCGACAGATATTTGCGCAAGCGACAATCGCGGTCAAATGTTGGCGATAATGCTTCACCCGGCTGCGACTCGCCATTAAAAAAAAGAAGAAGAAGAAGAAGAGGGAGAATAAGAATTGATAAGACTTTTAATCTACTGTAGCTCTCGCAGCCTTTCTGACAAATATCAATGGTTGCAAGCTTCCCAGTTATCTCATCATCTATCATTGGTTGTTCATTGCACATTCCCAGACCAGAATTCCTGGATTTCTTTGTAAAAAATGTGAATCGTTAAGATAAATTGTAAATTATCGAGTCACAGTGGGATGAAGATTAACAATGTGTGGATGATGATGTGTCGTATGCATTTGTTGTGAGAGTGACTGGGAGAGAGAGAGAGACAGAGAGAGAGAGAGAGACAGACAGACACACAGAGAGAGAGAGAGAGAGACAGAGGGAGAGAGAGACTGGGAGAGAGAGAGAGACAGAGAGAGAGAGAGAGACAGACAGACACAGAGAGAGAGAGAGAGAGACAGAGAGAGAGAGAGAGAGAGAGAGACAGACAGACACAGAGAGAGAGAGAGAGAGACAGACAGACACACACACAGAGAGAGAGCGAGAGACAGAGGGAGAGAGAGACAGACAGAGAGAGAGAGAGAGGGAGAGAGAGAGTGAGAGTGAGAGAGAGAGAGGTCTGGTGGTGCAGAGACTCTTGTCTTCAGATTACATAACACTGACAGAGGCAGGCCTCAGAGTGGAGGGAGGGAGGGCAGAGAAAATGAAAGAGAGGAGAGGGGAGGACAGATACATCCTAAAGTAAAGTGGACAAAATTATGTGAAAAAAGAGTTAGTGAATTAAGGAGAGGAGCAAAGAAAGGAATGGTTGGAAACAATCTAAGCGAGAACAGATGAAGGAGGAAGGAGGTGAGAGAGGAGAAAAAGAAAGAACAAAATCATATCCAAGAGTGGCTGCAACTGAAACAGCATCAAATTATAATAATGATGATGATGATGATGATTGCTGGCTCAAGACCCCCTATACGCACACTCCTACCAACATGTGACCCTTGCCCCCTCCACACTGCTTTCTCACTTTGCTTCTTTTTCTCAGCCCTCACTTTCTCCCTCTCTCTGCCTTCCTTTTTCTTCCATACATTTTTTTCCAATGGTAACGATACATACTTGCTTGTCTCCGTACTTCACATCTTATTCTGTGATACAGACACATAAGTACACATAATGACAAGACTGAAAGAGGAAAAGAAATGTTTTCACTGCACGGATTGTCAGAAAGAATGTCATATCTTCGTTACCTCACCATATTACCTGGCCCAGCATCACTACAATATGGTCATAAATCTATAAAGCGCACATCAATAATAGTGATACCCATCAAGGGTTTTATCACAACCAGCCAGGGGTCCAGCTCTGTCCAACAGAATTAAAAAAATAGGGCGGAACAATTAGAGAGATGGCTGCAAAATAAAAAACTGGTTAAAGTCAATACAATTAGGCTCAATCGCATTTCTCAGTTTCACGTAAATGAAACACGTCTGAGTTTTCTGTCTCGGACAAAATGTGCAGTTCGAAGACTTTTGGCTCGGCTAACTTGTGACCGGCGTTTGTCATTATTTTTTGACATTTTGTAGACTAAATAATGAATCAAAAAATGATCATTTAACTCAAAAAGCATCAACTCAGTTCTGATATTTTGATCACAGTCACTATTAAACTACCTTCACTCCTCCCTGCTCAGTGTTATACATTTGCATGCAAATCAGAATGACTGCTGTTTATCGTACTGCTCTACTTATGCCTTTTTGTTTCTACCCCTACCATGTTTTCAGACAATTTTGTCTTCAGTGTGTATCTATGTAAAATGATCTACTAGTTTTTTTATTTAAATAATTTCAGCATGGTGGGAGGACGGAAGACTACAAAGTTTTCAACGGTCATCTGCAAATTCGACCTGCTACTATCATTTTATGTTGAACAGTATCTTGTACAGAGACACCTCCTTTTGCTTATTGACAGGTTTTGTAATTATGTCTTTGTCACCGTCTTTCATCATATGAGAAATGATGGGTTATATGAATGAGCCTGTTTACTGTATTCATAAACATCCTGTCCTACAAGATGACAAAAAGTATTGATGATTTATTTTTAACTGGACGTTTTAGGAGTCGTGTAAACCTGAGAGGTTGGTCCTGTTCTCTCTTTCTCCTCCAAGTGAAAAGTCTTTCCTTTTTCCATCCTTCCCTGCTCCCTCTCTTTTTCTCTGCCTTCCCTTTCCCCCCTCGACCTCTCGCACCGCCAGATATGAGCTAAAGAAACGTTTTGTCCCTTCCCTAATGAGTCTAAGTCCCTGCTGAGCCAGGAGGGCGACCCACCTACAGAAAACTCATTTGCGTAATTGGAGAGAAGATTTGGGCAAGCTATTAAATTGCACCAAAAAGGCGAAAAAGTAAATGGGTCCTTGTTTGTAGAGCGGCCACGCACGGACGCGTGCACACAATACACAAACACTTCACTTTTCTCCAAAAGAAACCTTTGTCCTGCATGAGCAAGATTACAGGTCTGTGAGCATGTGCTTGTGTAACTCGAATCAGTGTGTGTGTGTGTGTGTGTGTGTGTGTGTGTGTGTATATGTGTGTGTGTGTGTGTGTGTGTGTGTGTGTGTGTGTGTGTGTGTGTTTGTGTTTGTGTTTGTGTTTGTGTGCATGTTCCTCATCACCTCCTCGTGCCAGTGGGAGGGAAATGTTTGGGTGCAAACGAACCGGTTCTTTGGCTTCAAGATGGCCGCTGTGCGTGTAACGGAGTTGGCACCAAAGGGGCAAATCATTTCACACGTAACATCCGTCGCCATCGACCCTTTTTCACGGCAGACATGTTGACTTGTCAGAGCAGGAAAAGCACAGGCGGATTTAATAACATTAATGATGGCTGCATTCCATTTAGGAAAGCCAGTTCCAGGGCTCCGGTATTGTGTATGCTCACTCAACGGCATGGCTTACTGGGACACTTAATGGAATGGAGCCATCGTTAATGTTATTACTTACACCTTTGCTTTTCCTGCTTTGACAAGTCAAAATGTCTGCCGTGAACAGGGTGACACACACAAATACACACACACACGTGACAGCGGGAAGCAGCTCTGGACAGTCCCAGTGGCACGACAAGATAAGATGTCAGACAGCAGCTTTAAGTGACAACTTTTAAATAGTGGAATGCATGCGTTTGTGTCCACGCATATCTGTGATTGGGAACACTTGGCACAGACTGACAGTGTCGTGACAGCATCTTATTAAAGTATTAATGTTCCACCTCTGGCTTACATTTCCCCACTGACGTCCCTGCCAAGTCAAACTCACTTCAGTCAACATGCTGCAATCAGTCAAAGAGTCTTGTGTGTACTTTAAGGACTGTGTTTTAACTGGCAGCGCTCCACAACGTGAAGATGCTGTTCTATTGTACACTATTGAGGTTCTTTAAAGGTTCAATATAAACAGTCATTCCTTTTCTGTTAAGTCATTATTCATGTACATTTTCTGGTTCTGGTTTCTGTTTTTTTTTTCTTTACTGTAAATTGAGTAGCCTACTTTGGGGTTTTTTGTTTTTAAGGAAAAATAACACATTTTAAGACTGAATCCCAGGCTCTGCTAACTTCTGACTGGCATCTGTTTGATTAATGATAATTTAAAACAAAAAAATAATCAAAGAGATTAATCAATAATAAAAATAATAGTCCACAGCTCTAGTCCGTTTCTTATCTTAAGGCCTCTGTGACTTATTGTAGCACTTACTGTGACTTATTGTAGCACTTATTGTGCTCACATGATGCATACTTTAATGTAAATGTATCTTTGGTCAACTGACTGACAGTTGTCTAGTAGTATTCCAGCACAGGTACTTCACAAATTACTACCAACAAAAAACACAATTTTCTCGTTTTCTCAGCTGACTATGATCCCAAAAAGGCTTCAAATAAATAAATAACATTTTATTATTATTACTGTTGTTATTTACATTCTTGAGAAAATAAACTGCATGTTGGGTTTTTTTAGGCCTTACGATGATCATGTATGGAGGTCAAACTTCAATTCTTAGTAAAAATAAAACTACACTGGCAGCTCATTATATGTCAGAAATGTCCTTTTGTAAAGGTACGTCTAAGTCCTTTACATTATTTCCAACAGAAATGCTGATCACGGTCGTTTTTCTAATTGCCACAGATCCAAAACTGTATAACTCCTTCCCCCTTCGGCAGGAAAGACATCGGACACTGAGAACAATAACAATAATATCAATATCATGTGCAATATTACTTTTTCTATGTTAGTTTATTTATTTTACTGCATTTATCTAACTTTTATTGTTATTTTATTAGGCACTTGTGTTACCTTTTTACTCCTTATACACTTCACACTATTTTTATTCTTATATTGTTGTAATGTTTGAGCAATCTCTGGCACAAGTATTTCCTTCGGGATTAATAAAGTTCTATGTTATGTTATCAAAAGCTTTTTTCTAGAATTCAGTTCCCAGATAAATCTATCTTACGGGCTTCATGATAAAGAACCAAAGACTGCACTTCACTTTCTGTAAGGTAAGCCAACCTCGGGCTGTGTGCATCCTACTGTGCGGGACTGTGTTTCTGTCTACCTCTCGTCGCAGTAGGTGAACTTCATGTCCATGCTGTGTCTGCTCAGGAAGGTCTTGCTGTCCAGCGGCGTGTCGATGTTTGATGGGTGTGGGATGGGTTCGCACATCAGGACAGCGCAGGTGAGCGGAGGCTCCTTGAAGCCGCACAGCCCTCGCGGAGGGCAGCTGTTGTACATCTTCAGGTGTCCGGTGCAATGCAGCACCTGGAGGGAGCAGCGGGAGGAAAAATAGAAATAACACAGTGTAGCAATGAAGCTGAAGGTCACAGGGTGGGAGGCATCGCTGGTGTTTGTGATGTTAGCAGCTGGTGTTGACCTGACTTCACCGTCTTGTCATTTTTTGTTTAATAACCTCTTCATTGAAGGACTGATTGCATCATTTTTTGTTGATTGCTACTTCTTTCACAGCCATATTTACCATACTTATCTTTTTATTGTCCAATATGCATTTATCTTCTGTTTGCTTTGAGTTTTTGATTTAATTGGGAAGCCCATCAAAGTAGTTTCAGGCGTTTGGTGACTATTAACGGGATAGGAAAGCAGAAAAAAACATTTCTGTAACACAAAATGATGTTTATTTTTCAGACTTTGGTGTAATGTTTCCCGTTTCTTGTAAATTACAGGATCATTTCTACTATTCTTTGGCCAACTGTTCACAGTATGTTCACATATTTGACCTGTGACAACGACGCTGCAAGTGGATCCATTGCTTCATTTTAAAGCGTCACAAGCCCAAACAGTTGGAAACCAATGACCTAATGTACAGCCAGCTAGAAGTCTGTATAGGAATGTATGGGATGTGTGTATATGACCAAACAACCTGCACACATGAGATGTGCAGATGTTGCAGATGTGTTGGCTTGCAGCTGCAGCAGCTCTCTTACCTTCCAGCTGGCTGACTTGAGGTTGACGGTGCGTCCTCTGTTGGTCACCGTGCATTTCATCCTCATGAAGAAATCTCGCTCAGTGCTCAGCTCTTTGCCTTTTTTACCGAAGCCACTGCCTGAAACACAAACAGGGGGAATATTGTGTTATATGTTGCCATAAAGTCATCAGCTGTCAACAATCTGTTCATGAGTGAAACTGAAGCACTTAAAGCCTTTAAAATTCATCAGTTCATGAGTTTTACATGTTTTGTCTTTGCAACTTTCATGTTTAACCTTCAGTTTGATGCTTTTATCCTTTGAAAATCAGAGCATAAAAATGTGTGAATATTTTACTTGGGAGTAACATGAGATTCCACCTGCAGTATAACTGAAATGAAATGGAATGACTAAACTGAAGGCCAGTCACATAACTGCTGCTTGTAGCTGTGATTCTATATTTCTAATTATATTCTTGTCTTGTTTTAGTGGCAAAATGAACCAAAGTTAACCCTCCCCTTATCTGCCTGGAGTCAAGCAGTCAAGGTTTAGACTCGCTGAGGTCACACACACACACACACACACACACACACACACACACACACACACACACAAACGGGGGACGTGAAATTGAGCCAAGCTGTTACATCACGCGGTCAGAGTTCAGCCCCGGAGCTGCAGCCACACAGCGAAGTGGTGAAGTGTGTCTTTTGTCTCCACACTCACACAAGTGTGTCTATATCTTTACATAGTTACACTTAAACAAAACACACACTACAAATATATATATATATATTTTTTTTCTCTGGTCCTCACAGAAGAAAAGGTATGTGTGTGTTCATATGTGTTTGTGTGTGAATGTGTGTTAAAGGCAAAAGGACAATAAAATATACAGTATTGTTCCACTTGTGTGTTTTGTGGCCACTGCTGATAAGAGTTATCAACCACAGCTTAGTGAGTGTGATAATGTCTGTGTGTGTGTGTGTGTGTGTGTGTGTGTGTGTGTGAGTGAGAGTGTGAGAGAGAGAGAGAGAGAGCATTGTTTTCTCATATAAACCTTAGTCAGCTACACACTTATTTTTTTCCAGTGTTACGCAGGTGTATCAGTGTTTCTTTTCTAAGTAAAAGCCCTCAGATAAAATGCAGTATGTGTGAACTTCTGGACCTCCTCACTTGCTTTTCTTTGCATCGCATCTCTCTACTGCAGACACTGTAACACACCGAGTTTTCACTATCTGTAACATAAAGGGAATATACTAATGGACAGTTTATCAAGTCAAGGGTGAAATCCTTATTAGTTAACATAACTAAACCCAAAATATCTTTAGTGTTTTGAATCAGATTTTTATTTATGCTCTCACTTGCCCTGATTTGTTCTTTTCACACTCTTGCTTGTATTTAAATACATATTTATTTGAATATATTCTTTTCTTTTTCTGTAGGTTTCTTTTCTTGTTTCAATTGTAAATGTGAAGTACTTCATTTTACTTCCTGTCTTACTTACATATTTAACATTTCCCTTGACAAGAATTTTGGTCCATCAAGTATCTTGAAAACGAATTCACGCTCCCCAGAGGATCGACTCGCTCTGTTCTGGACTCTCCATAATCTAATGGGCAGATCGCCATGTGAGCTGCTGAGCACATTTATGCTTTTATGGGACAGACCGGTGAGATTTTAATAACCCTGTGACCACTGCTCTGGTTCCATTTATAGAAAGAGTAAGACAGACTTACAGTCGTTTCTGAATAAGGGGGGGGGTTTAGAAGAATATATGGCATTAAAATGACAGATGATTAAGATGACGGTGAGATTTGTTTGTGGAAAATTGTTGCTGTAATGAGGTAAAAAGAAGAATGAGGATAGCAGGTGTGTGGGTGAGACTGTGTGCTGACCAGCTGTCTTCAGGCTGAGATTTTCTTTGATCTCCTCGTGGTCACATGGGTGGGTGAAGTCAAAGATGCTGTGACCTGTGAGGTCCACCTGGATGAATTAAAAAGAAAAAATTGAAATAAGAACAATATCATGAGATATGAAATATAAAATGAACAAACATAATATCATAACACTTTTACATCAACACACATTCAATTCAATTCAATTCAGTTTTATTTATATAGCGCCATATCATAACAAAGTTATCTCAGGGCACTTTTTCGAGTAGAGCAGGTCTAGACCGACTCTTTATATTTACAGAGACCCAACAGTTCCCACCACGAGCAGCGCTAGGCGACAGTGGCAAGAGAAAACTCCCCAAACACATCTGTCCCGTTACTGTCTTCTCTAAGTTTAACAGTAGCTGGTCTCAACACTCAGGGTTGGACATGCTGTGCTTTTCATTTCTGGCAGCAGCAGCAGCGGTTTGTTTGGGATAAACAGAAGAAGAAGAAGAACTGGGTTGTGAGCGTGAGCAATGACAGCCAGCATCTTCGAACAAATAACAGAAAGTGTGTCACCCCTAGAAACACAAAACAAAACTCATCACCGCAGACACTGAAGAAAATCAACAGAAAGAGTCCTCGGTCAACAATTTACAGTCAGCTTCACCTCCTCACTGATTTGCTTTTTCAAGTCGGTGCCAGAGAATAAAAACAAAAACGTGTTTAGAGCTGAACCTCGGCGTCTGGCCTGAACACACACACGGCTGGAATGAGAGGTATTTCACACAAACACAACGGGCTCGTCTGACTGACAGTTTACATCCATGTCCCTGACTCTGACTGTCCCTCTGTCCGACCTCCGTTCATGTCTTCTGTTTGCTGTCTTTTTCTCTACGGAGCCCCTGAAGTCCCGTAAGGTGATATTTATTATTTCCCATAATCATGACATATCTGTCTAAATCATTAATTCATGTATTAAGGGATGATTGTAGTATGACAATAAGGTGATTTTACGGTACGGTTGTCTTACAGGTGTGTTAATGAAAAAAATGAAATCAGTGTAAAAATATAAAGGATCTATTAGGAATACTGAACACTATGACCAGCATTTAAAAGGATTTTTAGATATTTGATGCTTTTATTATCTAAAGAGAAGACAGGAAATAAGGAGAGAGTTGAAACAAAAGTCACTGATACAAGTTATTAACTTGTGCACACAAGATAAAAAACATCACCTTATGGGACTTTAAGGGCTCTGTAATTTTCAGTTAAAATAACAAAATATATACAAAATCATTTATATCACAAAACAGGAAAAAGGAGAGGTGTTTGAAATGTAGTATATGTACTATTTTTGTATATATATATATATAGACACCTACAATAAGTAAATCTGCACGCCCAACTTTCATTTAAGTCTGTAATATTGTATATCCACAGCTGGTTATTGTCACACTCTGAGCACTATAGAAATATGTTTTTAGTGTAGTGAAACTTTTAGCGGTTTTATCTCATTTCATGCTGCATGTCCGTGTTCAACGTCGCATAGATTTTCTGTTTTGCTTTTCTTCTTTTGACACACGTGTTAGCCTACTGTATGAGCATGTCGTTTAACACAGAATCCAAATGAAATCAGATCAATTAAAAGATAAAACACTTGCTGATAAAACATCTGAGGCAGAAACAGCAGCTTTGGGTTTCTCCCACAGCTCTGTCAACTGAACTCACATACTCCTTAATCGATTGCCACCTATCATGTTCCAAACACTATTGATTATATAAAAGTGGATTTTGTTATAAAATGTCAATATTTAGGTTGTTTTGCTCAGCAATCGTACTGCTAGTATTTGAAGTGAAGCTGAGTGCATTACTTTTAGCTAATCATTTTAACTGTTTAGTCATTAGTATTTGCTAACTATTTCAACCGTTTACACATTACTTTTGGCTTATCATTTGATTTGATTCATTACTTTTAGCTACCTGTTTAGACTTCTGTGCTCGCTTGCTAACTAGTTTTCACTCACTCTTACTTGATTGCAACAGCAACAGTGTTCAGGTGTTACAGCTGCCTTAATATGTGGATATATTCTTTTAATCAAATCATAATTTCCAAGTACCCCTGGTTGGGTATCACTGGTGTAATGTATTATGTCTGCCTCTATGTTGTGCTGCTGACACTATGCACCGAGTGTTTTTTACATGCTGTACCAAAAACTGCTCCACCGCCCCTGTTAGTGTGGACATTAAAAGTGAAGTGACTCAGCCTCATGTTCATCACTGTTATTAAAACGAATGCCTGTCTGCACACGTGTCTGTTTTATTCTATTCCCAGCCTTCTTTAATGGTTTTGTACCTGCGTGAGCCCCATGACTTTGTTGATGTTCTCGGACAGGAATATCATGTCGCCGTCTGACGTTACCACAGTGATGAAGCCCTCCAGAGACTTCAGGTACAAACTGTCCATCTGTCCGTCCTCGTCGGCGTCACCGCTTCTGCTGCTGCAGCCTGGAGGGAGAGACAGAAAACAAGGAGGGCTACACTCACAAATTGTTTCTCTCAGTGCTGATTATAAATGGATATCATTGTAAATGTGTGTGTGTGCGCATCAGGCTTGTTTTCCTTCTTGAAGCTTTGGCTCGGGGCCAAAACAAACCAGTGCAGCTTCTTCCTGCGTCTCAGGCCACTCCTGATCCCCGACCCTGACAAATTACACCCAAAACTACACAAGCTTTCATAATAGCTGCGCATTATGCAATACTTACACATTATGCAATTATGTTCAAATATGTACAGTGCGGTTTCCAAACATCTATACACAGAGACTCCAGTGTGCCCAAGATGTCTCCTTGCAGAGCTAATTAATACAAAAAACACAGCTAGTGCCTAACTGGCCCCAGCTCAAGACGGTGTGTGTGCATGCGTGCGTGTGCATGTGTGTGTGTGTGCGTGTGTGTGTGTGTGAACGGTGGCTTCACGCTGAACAAAGCCCAGTAGTTGATGGGGGTGGAGGCGCTTGCAATTCCTCCAGTGTGCTTCCCTGAGATAAGAGAGGCCAGTTCTCAAGGCTCCCGGCGAGGCTTGGGGCTTGAGTTTGGAGCCGGGCCCAGATAGCGTTACCCCCCGGGGGGAGCCCAGAGCTTTCTCAGGGGCTCTGGGGAGACTCTCGGGGCCCAGTCCAAAGACCAGCGGCACCTTTGGCCTAAATACTTAGCTGTGATTACCAGTCATTTGGACCGAGTTGTACTTTTCTTCTCTCTGTTGTTCTTTGGTTGCGTAACTGCTCTTGTTTCAAAATAACAGGGTGCAGAAAAGAGTGTCTGATAGGGACAGCTGCTGTTCAGATAATCATTTTCTCTCTATTTCTTGACATGTGTTCTGTTGTACTGGACAGAATAAAGTGACAGGACAGCAGGTTCATATGAGACTCTCGCAGTATGTGACCTGGGACAGTATGTGACTTAGTTCAATGATTCATGGTGGGATTTCTTTTTCCTTTGCCTTCCTTTTCTTCTCCGTTTGTAATGACAGATATTCCGGTGCCTGCTCTCGTAACTGTTTCAAACAACCGACTCGGAAAGACAAACTTTGGGGTGTGTAACGCGTAACAAACCCGTCAGAGGAAACCCTGTTAACGTCACCCACTCTCTGATCTGCACTACAGTTACTGAAGACTCAAATTTCATGTTTTCTCTCTCAGAATTTCATGACAAAGGACATTAAAAAAAGACAGATTTCAATGTCACTAAATAATGTTATGAAACAAGCCACTAAATATTAACAAAGAAAAACTGCATCAACTTGGAAACACTAAACAGATATACTCATTATTGTCACAAAGGTCATTACAACATACACATAAAACATGAAGTCTGAAAACAACTTAAACCGAGCCTTAAAGAAAACAGTCCAGCGTTTTGGTGAATACACCTGTCTTACCCATGGTGAGGTGAGAAGATTATCTCAGTGTCTACTAAAGAGATGTGTCCAGGTTGTGTTTAACCTAGCTTGAACTGCTAGCCTAGCTGCCTTCCAACAATTCCACAGCTGTCTTGTTTGCACATTATATTTTGTTTATTTAATGTGCAGAAATAAGAATGTAAAAACCTGCCATTGTAGATTTAGGAGCAGTTAGCTGTGCACAGACTGCATGCAGCATTTAGAAGTCCTGCACCAATAAAAAAAAAACATCCAGAGGCCCTGCTAACTAACAACACACATGTTTGTAAGACTTACTGGAAGGTGTACTTTTCCCCTTGCTTACAGTCTTTGAACTAATCTACAGAAGGCTAAACATGCCCTACACCAAACTGCTACTAAAATTACAATGTTGTGACTTTACATTTCTATTTCTGCATCAACAGTGTAAACAAGACAGCTTTGATAAAATAAGACAGATAAAGTAAATACAAGCCAAGTAGCTTTGAAATAAGATACCTTTACAGCTGGGCTAACAGTTTCTCTCTGCTTCCAGCCAATTGTGCTACGATGGGCTAAACACATTCCAGACCTAACTACGGCTAAACTTGTAATTTCACAGTTTTACATTTCTATTTCTGCAGTGTTAAATGAGATAGATACAATGTGTAAATAACACAGTACCTCTGTGGACACACAGAATAAACTGATATTGATCTTCTGACACAACTTCGGTTTAATATTGCAAATAACTCCCTATAATTTAGAACACAGATGTTTCACCATATTTTAATCGTTGAGTTAAGTCAAACTTATCAGTGAGAAATATTGGCCAATCAGCTTTTGAGTACCTCCTAATCACTACAGTTCATCACTGTTCTTCGTTGCATAAGAAAGGTGTTCCCTACAGCAGCTTGCATATGTGCTGTTGGGTGCATATGCAGTATGTTTGTGTGTAGAAGCATGCGAGTGTGCAGGCCAGCATGTTTGGCGCCGAGGCAGTCGGGTGTTATGGCTAGCAGGGTAATGCCAGCACCAGCCGAACGATGGGCAGAGCTCCTCGCTTCCTCTCCAATCTCGCCTTCCATCGAGGAGCAATCAGACGGGCCCGATAACGCTCTATCTGCTGCTGCATCTCACGGATCTCCCTGTCCTCTCCTCCCCTCGCACCCACTGCTTTCCTACCCTCATTACCTCTCCTCTTCCTCCTTACGCACTCTCTCCCTCTGTCTCATATGCCTTCTTCTTTCCTCCTGCTCACCTCTTTCACTGATTTATTGACCTCTTCCTCTTCTTCAAAAATATGTCTTCCCCACCTCCTCTTCTATCCTCCTTCCCCCGTACACCCTCCTTTGTTGGTGAGAGTGTGTCTGACACCTGTACTCAAATTTCCAGTACCAGTTCCATCCTGAAGTTAAAAAGATCAGTTAACCCAAATTACAGAAACACTTTACCATTCACACCGAGGTCTGTGGATCATTCTGAGTAACAGGGACACCGTTTCTGGAAATGTTTTTTCAAATGTACTTGTTAAATGCTCTGAGAGCCACAAACAAGGTTTCATTTACCTTCATTGTGTTTGGGTGGCAGCTGAAGTTCCAGAGGCAGATATCTCATAATCTCGGAACATGAAACTATCTGCATAACTAGATACCACTGGGGGCAAGCAGAAAAACATGCTTTGTTTTGTTTTTGATTTGTTTTTTTTAACTTGAGGCCACCGACCCTTTAACTCAACACAAAACTGAATTAGTTAAATTAAATCAAACTAGTTTAAGCAAAATATGTTACTTTATCATTTAAACTTTCACGATCACAAAAAGATTTACAGTAGTCAATTATATATTGTATATAGATACTTTATACTGATGAATTTGTATACATGAATTACTTAATTCTGATTCTTTGCATTTGTAATTTCTACTTTGCTATTATGATTTCTTGTTGAGGTTTTAACATTTTTTGCTCAAACTTTTTTCTTTTTTGCCTGCAATTATTTTACATTGTCAACTTTTAACTGTAAAGCACTTTCAGCTGCATTTACTGTATGAAAGGTGCTTTTTAAATAAAGCAGTTATTGAGGGTGACTGATTCCTTCTCTGACTGATGACTGATGAAATCAAAAGAAATAGGAAGTAGCGGTCACTGTTGTTTAAGGAAGCATTGGCTTTATGCCTCACTGCTTCCCCAGCAAACAACGCAAAGCAGTTTATTAAAAGACAATAAGTAGTCCATCAAAAGTTACATAAGAGGAGAATAATAGTAGGATAAAATGGCAGCGTAAAGATTTACAGATAAGGATCGTATTAATCAAAATATGTTCCTGTTCCACCGGCAGCTTGTTATTACAACAGCTTGTTGCTGTTCAAATGAACCAGAACCAGATTTTAAATCACTTGATCAGTTTCCAAATCAAAAACATGAATTACAGGAAACCATGTATCAAATGATACAGCAGATATATGGATGTAGTCATAAAAAAAGGCTAAAAAGGTGCATAGAGCTGTAGAGTTGAATCATTTAATTTAATGGTAATATCAATAAATATTGCTTAATGCAGGTTTAACTATATGCTGATAAAATAAAGAACCATTAAAAGTCAGATCTGGGGGCTGAAGTGCGTCACTCCACTACCTTCTCTCCTGTGCAAACTGTTTCATAAATTAAGGGAAAATATGTTGTTTTTTAAAAGCTGCGGCGTTGGCCACTGACGCTGCTGCAGTCGTTTCATTTTGTTGTTCTCTGATCTGATTTCGACACACGGACGCAGCGGAGGAATTCCAGAACAATAGGCCTGTTTCTTTGTCGAGCTTCCTCGGCTTCTAATTTTAAACGAGACAAGAGGAAGGAGGAGAAGTGCAAAGAAAAGGGTCCAACAAATACCTTTCTACTTTACTGGACAATTAGTCATAAATACCGACACACACGGACACAAACATACATACACAAATCTGTCGCGATATCACGTAAAAGAACTTTAACAATCAAATTGAAATGCACCAGACTGCAGCTTGCATGTGACTGTATGTGTGAGCCCTGTGTGTGAGTGTGTGTGGTGAAGTGTTCATACCTGTGGCGAGCAGCTTGCGCGTGCGCAGGAAGCTGATAGCCAGCCTCATGATGGAGGCCTTGTCCAGGTGAGAGCTGACGCTGTGGGGTAAAGGTAGCTGGTGAGCAAGGTCATAGAAAACCTCCGTCTCTTTGCTGCGCCTGCAGCGAGCAGCATCCCGAGACTTCTCCTTACGCCGCTCTGAGCTGCTCCTGCACAGAAACACACAGACAGGAGGACGCTTACACCTTCAGAAAACTAGCTGGTTGGCACATATTTAATTGAATTATTGCGCTTTATGCTTTAAGTTTCATATTTTTTGTGGAAATCATTTTTTCTTACAGTTGTTGGTTCATTGGTGCAGTAGTTATTTGTTGATAATTATACTTCAGATTTATCGGTATCATACTGCACCAATAATTCCTGTATCATTGTTCTCATTGTACCAGAGTATTTCCTGTTCGACACTGTACACACTGCTGCTGGGAATCGACAGCGTAAAGAACCCAATATCATAAATCCCCAACTGATTTGACAAGCACCAAGTGTGACTGTCCACAGTTTCACTCACAAGTTAAAACACAATGAGCTTTCAGAATAAATACAGGGAAGTGTTGTGTTCTCCATAAAGTTATTCTGCAGCCTCCAAGTCACGCTGCCACTGTTTGCCGGTCATTCGGGTACACAGTTCTGAAAAATACCACATTAAGAAAACTTATATTCCCAATAACACATCTAAAACATATGCGAGTCTGTTGGACAATACGAACATTTTACATTATCACTCTATGACTGAATATTGCAGCAAAAACCACACATCGCTACAACAAATGCAGTCTGTAATTGTGTTGTCTTTGTATATTTTTTGTACCCCTAACCAAGTGAATTTCCTTTTGTGAAATTTGTGTTCTCTGAGACTTTTTCAGACTGTTCAGATGTGTTTGAGACGACAAAAACAGCACTCAGTTCAAACAGTGTATCACAGGTCCTGCAAACATCTGCCACAAATACTGTCGCACCTGTGAACAAACTGTCCCGGGCTATCTATAAAGAACATAAATGCCAATAGGTGTTCAGAGATAAAAAAGACTTTCACAGCATTTTTATTTCTGTGCTTTACTTAATCACAGCACTCAACCCCAAACCCCAAACCCACAAACTGCTCCTGATGGAATAACCTAAAAACTAAAAGAAATAAGTCAGAACGAGTGAGTTCAAGGACATCTTATTCTAATGTCTGTCTGTCCGTCTGTCTGTCTCTCTGAAGACAGGAACCCCCCCCTCAGACATGCAGGAGGAAATCAGTTCAATGGTGGATGTTTAGTTAAGTTGCTTTACGTCATATCTGACACTATTGTCCTGGTGTGATGGAAAGAAACATTTCAAAACGTAAGAGTAGGAGAGCAAGAAATGAAGAGAGCAAGGAAAAAGTGAGACATATAGGCGTAACCTAAACCTGATGCTAACATATCACCTAAGACCAAGTCTTAGTGTGTGACTAAGACCAAGTCACACACACACACACACACACACACACACACACACACACACACACACACAATGTTTGTAGGCAAATAATTAACAAGAAGAAAAAGTCAAATATAGGGTAGTGTCCTAAAAATGAGACCATATTTTACACATGAAGTTCTAGAGATTGCCACTATTTGGTGGATAATATAATAAGGAAAAGAGAAATAATCATAATTCTAGCAACAGTGAAACACAAAACGAGAAGCATAGATATCAACCGTTAACTGTCATTTACCAGTAAGACCATATGTTGTGTTTTCTTTTCTCTAAAGTGACTTATCTGTATTGTCCAAGCCCTAAAAAATAACAATTTTATCGTTAATATTATTAATATAACAACCTTTTCTGAAGCCAAATGTGTGTTAAAAGCCAAAAATTACACTCAGATGCATTGTTGATCTGTTTTTGTGTGTTTATGGAAATCAGTTTCCGGTTTCCCTTTTAATAATACATTTTATTCAGCAGGAAAAGCTGCTGTTATCAAAATAATATTTAAAGGTATAATCCTCCCTCAGGTGACTCATGCACTGCTGTGTGCAATTCCGTGTGTGTTGCTTGTTCAATGTGTTCACTTTGATTTGGATTGAGCAAGGCCTATTGAGCAAAATTTAACTTGAACTTTGCAAACAGAGGAGGACGCTACGTGTTTGGAGCCAACAAGCAACAAAAAGTGGAGGGCAGCAGAAGCTCCATGTGAGAGTAATAGGTTTTTAATAAATGACAATTTGTCTTTAAATAGAAACCTTGAAGTGGGCAGCCGCTTAAAGACGTGCAACCAGGTGATTATTTTCATTTCCTCAAAGAGCTTTTGGCCAAAACAATACTGTCTCGAGATAAAAACATTTATTCCAACAATCCAACTGCAATCACAAAATCTGATCTCAGGGGTCACTCTATAGCTGTCTACAAAGACCACATGAGACCTGCAGAAGGCCCAAATCATGTCAGCAAGCAGAACTCTGGGTGATTTTCCAAAGGATAGGGTTTCTTTTTCTGGCCCTGTGCTCAGAGATGAAACAAGTCCGATTTTGATGTCGAAGCTCAAACAGACAGACAGTCCAGAGGTTCAGTCTCTGGTCCAAGAGAGCAGCACAACAAACCATATTAGGACACAACACACAGAGTTTGGCTTTATCTGGGTTCTGTCTTGTGTTCACATTTATACTTTAACACTCTTATTCAGCCTCCGTGTGCTGTCTGAGCAGCGTACGTCTGCTGAGGTTGTGCACTAATTTATATGAAAAGACTTCAAAGCAAACAGCAGCAGGATGCAGAATCATCACATCACTACAGGAGGAGGCATGAGGGATCATAAATAATAACATAACATCGCTCAGCCATCCTGCTGCCGTTCAGATCCTCTTCATCATTTCAGACCAGCAGCAGCACCACAAGCAGCAAACTGTGGAGAAGCTGGAACTGCCTGAACTGCCCGAAGCCTGCATGCATGGCAGCACCATTATACCATGCCTCTAATACAGGCATGTAGGGATGGACAGTGACCAACACGAGTACACTGTAGAATAGTTTTCATTTTCAATGAGTTCTGTGACTGTTTTTATTTGTGCTGCTCTGAGTGCCGGGTCTCTCTTGAAAAAGAGGTTCTAAATCTCAATGGGACTCTCCTGGTTAAATAAAGGTTAAATAAAATAAAAATAAAATAAACATGTGTGCAAACACACTGTAAATGCATATTAATAATAGCAAAAATCAACAACTTGGCCAAACAGTCACAGCCAATGTCCCTTTTTGTTAATTTGTTGACTAAAAAAGAAAAAATATAATTATTACCACCAGATGTGGTTTGGCTGGTCTATCACATTTCCCCATATTTTGCTCTCACATAATTTAATTTAATTTAATTTTATTTAATTTAATATGTACAAAAAGACTATTTCTATAGGTTTTTTTGGATATTTTTTTAAGTGTGGTGGTCACATCCCTGTGACACCATATAGGAGTATTATCAATCTGAACATAGATCCTTTTGACCAAGATCATCATGCGGGTACATTTTGATGTTATTGCCACATGCCCACTGGTATGAGGAGGAAACACATAAAAAACACATACATTGTCCCAGTCAGGTGCAGGAGCAAACAGCTTGTAATCTAAATCTTGACCACCATGCACTGTTTAACTTTGGAGCTGGTGGATAAAAGAGGTTAAATCATTCAAGTAAAGGGAACATCTGGAATGGGATTTTCACACGACATGCACAACAGCAGTACGATATATTATCAGCCACAGTTTATTTTAAGACTTTAGAAGTAGGGCTGCAACTAACGATTTTATTCATTATCCATTAATCTGCCCATTATTTTCACGATTAATCTTTTAGTCTATAAAATGCCCCCCATAAAAATGACACAATTTCCCAGAGCCCAAAATGACGTCTTCAAACTGCTTCTTTTGTCCGACCAACAGTCCAAAACCCAAAGACTCTTCATTTACTGTCAGAAACGGCAAAGAAAAGCAGCAAATCCTCACATTTAAGAAGCTGGAACCAGCACGCGTGACATTTTTGCTTGAAAAATGGCCGAAACGATTAAATCGATTATCAGAATAGTTGGCACAATCGTTGCAACTCCACTCAGAAGTAGCTAAAAGGCCATTTTTCTGTCATCAAGACATATAACCAAGGACGTGTTAACAGTTATGTAAGAGTCACTGCAGGCCTCATGAGTCCCACGAGGAAGATTAAAGAGTTAAATGAACGCTATATTTCACAGACCCAAATGGAAAATGTTGTGTTTTAACACGAGCTGAGCATGTTAAATCAGTTTAAGGTTAAAAACATCTCCCTGAACAAAGAGCTTTTCAACTTCTGATCCGTCTGCAGGCTCTACGACCGCGATAACTTCAAACACCACAACAGACGAGGTCTGCTCTGCTGAACTTTACCCTCCCCTCTGTGGTGACACGGCGCACTTTATCACAACGGATCATGTCTGTACCAAACCTGCAACATGCAGGACCAGCAAAAATACAACAGTGCAAACACGGACGAACATTTTGGCACTAAAGCACAAAAAGTAAACGGCAAATGGAGCTAATGTGCAAACAGAAACACGTGCAGCCACACTGTGGAGGAGAGAAAACCCACATGAGATAAGAAAAGCCAGCCAAAACAAATAAGAGCAGCACAGGTTTACAACTAAATGAACCAAATAACAAACAGAGAGAAAGAGAATAGTCTGTGCTCACTATGAACTCAATATTACCTGCTTTTTCAAGTTATCTGTTTCAGATTGTTAGAGGTCAAAGACCAGAAAATGTCATTACAAACAGAGAAGAATCTTTCTGTATGACCTTTAACCTTCAATACCTTCAATACTTTGTGCATCCCACGGTGCTACGAAACACAACAGCATCATGTCAAGCCAAATGTTAATTGTGTGTGTTCTGGTTCTCATCCAACTAATTTGCATTGGCAAATACTTTTCAGAGAAGAATAAAGGATATGTTAGCATTTGGTGGTCATGGTTCAATATTGAAAATTTTGGGGCATGAGACAGAACTCTGTTTCTTTTCTTTTTTTTATATTTAACCAGGAACACAATCTTTCCTTAAGTGCAGTGAGTTGTGAAACGTTAGTTGCACAAGTGGATAATGTAGGGAAACAGATGGAACACATGGAACGTATGTTGGAAGGGGAACATTTTGCAGATATACAAATGTTTCGTCGTTATGTTAATAAAAAAAATCAAGTGTAATCTGAGTGTTTCCTGCAAAACATATCAGCCAATGCAAATGAGTTACATGTGAATATAATGGTGACTTTGTTATGCAGATTAAATGCCCTCACTACCACAGGGACCACATCATAGTTAAAGTAAGATCTTAAGTGGTGAAGGTGAAAATGTGTGTGTGTGTGTGTGTGTGTGTACACTCTAAGTAGAAGCTTGGTGTGTCAGTTCATTTGTGTACCAGCACTTTACTCACTCAATCAATCAACAACACACTTTGTCACTGCCAACATTAACACACACACACACACACACACACACGCCTGCCTCACCTTAAAGGCCAGAACACCTGAAAACATCAGGTCTCACCTTCATAGTCTCTATAAAAACTACTACTAGAGTCTGATATAAAATCTTAACCTTATTAGTCTCATTATTTACCTTGTCAGGTGGAAGCTGTACAGTAAGGTACAGTAGGCCTCAGTATATGCAAGACATTTTGATGTGAATGTTTTAAGCAACTGTGGTGTGGTGTATTGATATTATATGTGATATAATTCTAATTTATCACTATCATTATTATTTTTAATATTATGAAAAATGTGAAAATCTAATGAAAACCCACTCAAGTAAAAATGGGAGGTGAAAAAAGTTTCCCACGTTTGCTTTTTATTAGCAGAGTCATTTTCTGAGCTGTCTTTCCCACCAGAGCACCCTGTTTACTGTAATCTGTGGAGACAAACACAGGAAATACTACTTTTTATGCATTCAATCCAACTGAAAAACAGTAAATCTTTTTTCCTGATAAAACTCAGAGACAATGATCCTTACACTGCAAAATGTTCCTCTTATCAAGTCATTTCTATTCATTATTGAGTCCGAAAAAAACTTTTTTTAGACAAGAGAAAACTAAATCTGTTAACCTGAAATCCACTTGTTTCAAGGATTTTCTAAAATCAACATTCTTGCTAAATTCGAGAAAAATGAAGAAAAGTTAGAACATGCTGAACTACAGTCATATCTTTTCACTTGTTTAAGAAATTTAGAATGCAAGGATTTAATTTCTGCACAGACTAAAATGACTCGATCCACCCATACCAAATCTAGCTTGCTGAGCAAAACTTGTTCACAAAGACGGGGAAACCAAAACAGGCCACAATAAAAAAAAAAAAATAAAAAAAAAACAGGTGCAAATCATCTGCTTCACATCAACAACATGGTGCTGGTTCCCCCTCTGGCTACGATCTAGACCCCACAGAAACAGAGAGATAGAAACTGCACAACTGAACACGCAAACACACATTAAGGAGACGATGGCATATAATTAACAGGAGAGGAAGAGCACAGAAGCACCATTATCTTATCTCATCGAGTGTATGTTCCATCAGCGTGTCTCCCTGCTCGTCTCTGTGAGATCTAAACTCATTAACCCCGACTGAAAACCACCCAAACCCTCATTACTGATGAGCCAGCAGACAGCGGAGCAGACAGCCACTGACTGCTCCCACTCAATCAATTCAAGTGGAACAGCTAACTTCAACTAGCTCCTGGATGTCTCAGTGTGTGTGTGTGTGTGTGTGTGTACTCTTTGATAGTCTGGGGTCATTGTGGCTGCAGGTCCCAGCAGACTATTTCAGGATACGAAACAATGGGAGTCGCAGCGCTTCATCGGGGCACCAATCCTTCTGATGTACTCACTGACCCTCCACTGACACACACACACACACACACACACACACACACACAGCAGAGGTCAGAGGTAAGTAAGGTCCTGCTGCTTTACTTCAAAATCTCTGTTCCTTCTTTCTTTTTTTCTTCATTCTTTCTCGTTCATGAAATGATCTCATCTTTTTGTGTTTCCTTCCTTTCTTTACTCAACTAATGTGAATGCAACATTTTGGGAGAAATCATTATCATCATTACAGCTAAAATCTATAACTGTCCACACGCATGAGTACTTCAAAAGATGTTCACAGTATATCAAAGAAGGTAAAGCATCCAGAGTCTGATTGTGTGTATTTAGCTGAATAAAGTTATCCTTAGTCTTAATAATTAGTTATTGGCTAACCTTATAAAATTACACACTAAAGATGAATGGGCTGATATAGATTTTGAGATGTAAAAATAATTTTAATTTGACTTTGTCAGTCAGAAAGGTTGATAAGTGCTGGGCAGAGCAATGAGACTGAACACCAGCAGGAAGACCAACCAAAGCTGACCGCAAAATGTCTAACGTTTAACAGCACTCCACAATACAGAAAATACAAAAACAAGTTAGCCTTAACATGAACACGAACCAGGATATTAGCCTTAACATGTTAACATATCAGTAACTTAACATTCTCACAGGAACCTTAAACAATAAAGTCAAAAGTGAGGCTGTTGTATCTCAGGCTCGTTCATGTTCTCCTGCTAAGACACTTGTGACTCCATTTTAGTGCTGAAATCAACAGAAAATTCATTAACAACAATAGAGCTGCAACTAACGATTACTTTCATCATGGATTAATCTGCCGATTATTTTTTCAGATTCATCGTCTCGTCTATAAAAATAGTGAAAAGAATTCCCATCACAACATCCCAGAGCCCAAGGTGACGTCTTCAACTGTCTTCTTTCGTTCAACCAAAAGTCAAAAACCCAAAGATATTCAGTTAACAAAGATATATGACAAAGCAAAGCAGCAAATCCACTTAACTGAGGAGCAGGAAACAGAAAATATTTGGCTTTTTTTTCACAGTTTTGCTCAAAAAATGACTGCATTGATTAATCGACTATTAAAATAGTTGCAGAGGGACCCTGCAGCTATTTGAATCATCAAAACCAGAATCCACTTCGAGGTTCTTGTGATCACTTTCAGAGCTCTGTATGGTCTCCCACCTACATTACTAATCTGCTGCAGAACTGTGTCACTGAAAGGTCACTGAGTTCTTCTGATCAGGGCTTGCTGGTGGCACCACGCTTCAGGGTTAAACCTCTGCGTTTCTGCTCCTAAACTCTGGGACTCTTATAGGACCTCAGATCTGTGGACGCTTTTAAAAATCAGCCTGCGACCTACAGTACCTGTTTAGACTGGCCTGTGTTTAGCTTTTGCACTCTTATATTGTGTCTGTTTTCTCTTATTGTGACGCAGTTTAAAAGGTGCAGTATAAACAAACTTTGCTTCAGCGTTGTCCTTTGGTAGCTGTCGTGCAAACACACATTTGACGAGACACAACAGTCTGGCTGCAGAGGGTACTGAGTTCATGCAATCAAGTCATGTGGAAAAAATCTGAGTTCAACCAAATACTCTTCCAGTCAGTCACTCAACTCATCCCAATAAGAGTTGGACAATCATCAAACATCCCAAGAAACACTTGAAAGGCTTTTGTAGGCCGGATTCTGGTTCTTTTTTAAGGGTATTTTTAAGACTTTAAGACTTGTGTCCTTTTTCAGCCAACAGCAGAGAGTCAGGTGGGCGTGTGATGATGTGACATGAAGTGATTCAAGGATCAGTTAAGCATCTCATTATTATCACTGGCACGAGGTGCTTTGATCAGCTTACTGCTATATAAATGAAGCTGCCTTGCCTTTATTATTCTCTAATAGCCAAATTTAAGAGATCCTTACCAATAATCTTTCTTTATGTGATGTGTTTTAGGTTAAAAAACGAGTATTGGCCAATATATTTTTAATGGCACTCTCAAATATCAATAACGGCCTCAAAAATATGGCACAGGCTCAAGCTACGCCTCTGTCCAGTTTCACAGTGTTGAAGCGTGTCAGTGCTCTTAAAAAAAACACCAATTTTAATCACACTGTTACTGTACTTGAACTCCTTTTTCTATCTGTGTTGTGCATCTGCTTTGAGCTACAGCTTTTTTACAGCTGTTTGACTAGTACTTTAACATCACTGGCCTCATATCAACGCAATGTGGTGTGCGATCACAAATAGATAATAAAGGACATTTACTTTTTTTTTTAATAGTATATTTATATTTATTTATTGTCTACGGAGTCAGTTTTGTAGTAATTTTGAATTGATTTTATAAGCTGTTAATCTGTTACTAGCAATGCTTTTTTACACACACACACACACACACACACTTAAAACAGGCGGTGTTGTCACGGCTGCTACCGGCCGAAATCCTCCTGGATTCATCCTCTGCCACTGAGCAACAAACTTCTTCAAACACATGAAGAAAAAAAACAAACAAGCCGGAGGTCAAACATAACCACAAGTTTCTGCCACTTCAGCCTGACACACCGCCCACTGACCAAACACGCAATCAAAACACAAAGACGTACATACAGACACAGTGAGGTCACCACTACTGAGGAATGACGCTTCACCCGCCAAAAGCTGACAACAAATAGTGTAAAAAAATAGATGTAAAAGCAGAGATAACATTCTCCGTTCTGCTTGGATTCATTGGCACATCTTGACGCTGCTTTTAGACGTGTGAGAATAGCAACCTAAGCTGGGGGCGATGCGGGTTGCCAGCTATTTTCATCACCCTGCACTCACGCAAACATTGGCTGCGTAGGCCTAAAAGGATATCCTAAGTCAACCTGCAGCTGCTGTGGTTGTTTGTGTTGTGTTTGTGCTCATAATGCTGGATTTTGTTTCGTTACTGTTGCTTTCTAAGAGGCTGTAAATGACTGTATTGTGTATGTATTTACATTTGTATTTACATTTTCTGCTACTGTACACTTCTACTCTACTACATTTCAGAGGGGAATATTGTACTTTTTCCTCCACTACATTTATCTGAGAGCTTTACATAATTGTTTAAACTAACTGTTTAAAGGTTAAACCAGTTTTCCAACCTTTTTGTCTTGTGACTTCTTACAAAAAAAGTGGCGTCTACCTGGAGCTCCTTGTCATGTTTCAGATGTCTGAGTTGTTAGCAGTTCCACTGACAAGACGTTTCCCCTCTAAACTCTGGTCTCATTTAATCAACTGTTATATTAACTGTAAAATTATTATTATTATTGGAGAAGCGTGACCCTCAGATTGGACTGAGGACTAAACTAGCTAACTGTATATAAAGTAGTTAAAACTAGTTAAAACAGTAAAAGGCTGCTTACACACTGATACATCCGGATTATCTAATAATGTCATATATAATTATATATCATTCACAGGGGACATTTTTCTGTGCAACAAGTACATTTTTTCTGACAATACTTCTGTACTTTTACTTAAGTAAAGGATTTTGAGTACTTCTTCCACCACTGATGGAGAGATAAAATTATTAT